>JACFYU010000017.1:0-102510 GCA_014058305.1 Pleurotus tuber-regium | reverse complement strand
TGACATCTGGGGATATATACGGAATGGTCCCTCGTTTTGAGGTGAACGTCGGGTTGACCCCAAACTCATACCTCTGCGCCAGTCCGAAATCACAAATCTTGACGGCTTCGTTTACATCAACAAGGAGATTTTCGGGTTTGATATCATGATGACATATTCGGAGAGTGTGAATATAGTCCTATGGCAAAAGATGGTCGATGAGAGGATGGTAAAATAAAATAACATAAAAGAAACTTACCAAGCCAGACAAGAGACCCGTCATGTACCGTCGAATATCATCGACAGTTAGCGGGCTGCATTTTCCTGATACCATCAGAAGATCAGTAAGAGAAAGGATATTGACGGATATTAAATACGTATACGAATGATGTTTGCAAGCGTACCACGCTCTGCAAACTCTGTAAAGATGAAAACCTTGCGTAGTGGTCGCTCGTCATCCCCTTGATCAGCGGTCACAGAGTCGACATATCGTATAACGTTTTTGTGTGAGAACGACTTGAGGTATCCAATCTCGTCTCGAATGCAGGCATCGTTGAGACGGTCATCAAATGGAGCCGAGATTACCTTGCATGCAAGGTTAGCTCGACTTCCTGCACGCCTCGCCTTGAAAACCCTAAAACGAACAAGTCAAAGATCCCGACACAAAATCAAGAAAAAAGACGACTCACACAGAGAAGGCGCCTGAACCTATCTGGCTGCCTATTTCATAGTCTGGGAGAGCGTCAGTGATTATCACAGTCGACAAAATATGCTAACATGCCTTTGAGCGTCGAGGTCATGGTGGGGGAAACGCAAGATGTGTGTTGCGTTAGACAAGATGCCTGCCGTATTAAACTCCGTCACACTGTGATATATGAATAAAGGATAATTGTAAATTAGGGCATAGCATTACTTACCATTCATGACGGCCTGATATCGTATCTTTCGAAGTATTGCTACGAGTCAATATAAAAAGAGATGTATTCGATACATGTTACCGCTAACAACATATGTAAATGTAGCAACATGTACAGCGGCGTACAAGGGTCAAATACATGGAGGTTTGCGTATAAAACAAGCTCACCATGACCACGAGCTATACTAAATCGCCTCATTAAGAAAAGCGACGATCTCCGAGTAGGTTTCCCGCATAACCTACATTAAATCAATAACGTCTGTATAGTGCGAAAAGTATTGGTCCTTACCGAGATAGAGAGTCTCCATTCAGTAGGACCCCTACTAAGAGGGGTCCCCTTAGGGAATTGAGGTCGACACCACGAGACAAGTGGCGACTAACGCCAAGATGGCCCACTAGAGGCAAGGTTGAAATCGCAAACGATCGAGGATCGCTAGCACGTAGAGGAACAGGACGCTACGACCGAGGGTCGTAACAAGGTTCGAATGATGGTCTCATTGACTCTCGACATTTACCGTGACAGAGTGCCACGACATACGAGTGGGAATCAGAGGCAGGGGCGGCTGCACCTGCTTGAGCATCGCAAGGAAAGAGTTGACGTAGACTAGAGAAAAATTAGAGTCAGAGAACGGAAGATATAGGGATAATAGTACGAACGTTGGGCGCTGATGAATTCAATAACCATAGTCCAAATGCTCTCTGGCTTCACGATAAGCTGAACGGAGGGAGCAAAATGATAGTCAGAGAGAATCACGATTGGAAGTCTACATCCCACATCCCACTATCCTTTGAATGATCACCACAGCGCTATCAATACAGTTGAAAAGGTTTCATCCTGATAAAACACAAAGAGAACGCACGTTGTGAGGACGAAGCGGTTCATAGAGTACACTATCAATGTCTTGACTAGCTTCATCGATCTGGTGACGATCCATGCATCAGCATAACCAACCAACGCTGAACGAACGAAGTTACGTACTTTGAGAAGCCTCTCGCATTATACAGGATGATGCATAGCGTGGCGGATGTGAGCGTGTCCGAAGCGACCCGAATGACGAATAATGGGACTGTTGCTACATACTAACAAAGAATGGATTAAGTCGAGTTTATCAACCCAAATCAGGGGAGTAAACGTACCACGGCCTCGTGGAGCTTTAACGATTCCCATAGAGCGAAACTAAATGAAGAAACGTGAGCGTAGTCGTAAAATATGGTGCAGCACGTCACGTACAGCTTGTAGCTAAAGACTAGAATATCCAAAGTTAAAATGATGGAAAAGAATATATGAAATGGAACGTACAGATTCCAAAGACCACTTGTGCGAGGACCAGTATAGCCTAAACGATGTTTAACGCTGGCTTCCGTAAATTATAGAGGCATACTTACAAGGCCGCAAATCGTCTGATGCCGCTGAGCTCTTCAACGCCGAGTCGATGTTCGCGCAAAACTGGTGGACAAGATACAAAACAATGTAAGGTACAGCTAATCTAAAAGATCGTAAATCTCTCTGCAAATCGTCTTAGCACGGATCGAGAAACATACCGAAATTAGACACGTACCTCACAACTTCCTCTGTCTCCGTTGGTCGCTGCCTGCCCGTGTTCCAAACTTCAACGTCGCTGATCGTATAATCAGGCGTTGCGTAGATATGCATCGTAGCGATGCCTCGTCCCCGGAGATCGTACGCACGAAGGGTGATATGTTTGCGTACACCCTTGGCGCCGTGCAATTGTTTCCTGTAAACGATCCGTTCGCGAGTCGACTAGGGGTATCGGATGGACGCACATGATGATCCATTCCGCAACGTCCGACGCCCAAATATCCGTCGACTCGAATATTTCGTTTTGAACGGATACCGAAAGCAAGGTCTTGATGACTGCATCGACCAGCTTTCGTCGTTCGTTTGGTGATTGGGCGTAGATGTCGGCGATGATGGCGAGGGAAGGCATGTGGTAAGCTGGAAGGAACGCATTAGCAAGGTAATTAGTAAATAGAATAGACCGAATCAACTTACCGTTTAGTGGATATGGAGTTGCGTACTGACCGGTACTTGGGCGGATGGAGAGAGCGGAAGCGTTGAACGCCGGGCTATATGCCCCGAAACTAACAGAGTCAAACAAACGGATTAGGAAGGTGGACCTGGAACCATGGCTTCTCGACACAGCCACGTTCGATCATGATCGACTCTCGGCACAGCCACCCTGTGAGGGTTCGTAACCCTAACCCAAAGCAAGGCCGCCCCACGACTGTACCCAGAGTATGATCCCTGCCCCACAACGTGAAAATCGATGCTCTAGAACGTCAAAGTGCGAGGGGAGTGGACCACAACGACGATGAAGCCCGTACGCCGACGTAAAACGTATTGTACTCCAAGGGTGGTACCGCGTCAGGGTTAGCGAGGGAAAGTTGTACAAGGTCATGGGGAGGGATTTGCGCTTGGATTCGACTGGCTAGCGAGCCAGGCAATAGGGTGTGTCTGAGGTTGCAAACGGGTTTCGGGAGGTGTTCGGGATTTGTGTGTGTTACGTTTAGTAGGCAAGGTCGTATAGAGACTCCGGCAAAGGTCCAAGTGTCCCGGGATTTAGCCTGATTACCTAGATCGAGTGCCATTCGAATGGTCGGTTTATACAAGACTGCCATACCCGATATGCAGATGAATATCGTCCCGATGGTACCGATCCTGATAACAAATCATCTCAGTGAGCGTTTGGAGATAAGGTGAAAGCGTCTGACATGAAAACGATGACTGGATTGAAATCTATCGACGGTAATCGACAGTACAAGGAGTATAGTAATACTATCTACAGCCGAGGGCAGCAGACAGATTGTGATACAATAACTACGACCGAGGACCGCAGCTATGAATGATACCACTAACAACCGAGGGCCGCTAGTGGTGGAGGGTGCAGCCACCGAGGGTGGCTGCAAGGACACGGTGCTGATCAAGAGGACGGTTGGACTTTGAGAAAATTTGTCTGACGGGTTTGTTTGGCAAAGTGTTCCTGTACAAAGGAATACATAAGCCTAGTCTCGACCAATGGTCCAACGCACGTGGTTGGTTAGGTCATTGTTTGGTCACAAGTCACATAGTAAGCATCGGGCTCATCGGTAGCTGCTCTGCCTCGGTCGTATGGGACACGAGACAGCTAGGCGTAGAGAATTTGGTCTCAGTATCGGGGGATCTGATGTAGAACCTGGTTATACGGGGATGTTTCGGTTATGGGAATAGAGTCGAAACGTCGTGGATTGGCCTATTGAAATAGCTGTCACAACGAATTACATTCCATTTTTTACTCAGACACTTACAAGCCTCGTCCAAGGGGGCACAGTCCAAATCCACGTTACAGTAGTTACATCACGTAGAAACGTATACAACCCCCGTCGACCTATGATAAACGATTATCAGCTTGACCAACAATAAACAGAAATATCGGCGCATACGCAGCAAAACCACCTGTACACTACGACAACATGCAGCAATACGATCAGCCCTGCCATGAGATCATGCGAGTCAAATCCGTGTAACGAGAAACGATTAAAAAAATCAGACAAGAGAGAATATCTGCACGAACCGCCTCGGTCAACGTCCCAATAGGTCCAAGGAAGAATAAAGACGGAGTGCCACGACATGCGAGGTGAGGATCAGAGGCGATTGAACCAGCAACCTAGGATCGCTGATTCAAGGTCGTGCTATAACAGAGTGTCACAACACGAAAAGTCCATCGAACGTTGAGGGGCGATTGCACCGGCGACCTAGGTTCGCTGATACAACATGGTGCGACAGGGTGCCACGACATACGAGTGAGGATCAGAGGCGATTGAACCAGCAACCTAGGATCGCTGATTCAAGGTCGTGCTATAACAGAGTGTCACAACACGAAAATTGAGGGGTGATTGCACCAGCGACCTAGGTTCGCTAATACAACATGCTGCGACAGAGTGCCACGACATGCGAGGTGAGGATCAGAGGCGGTTGCACCAGGTTGAGCATCGCAAGGACGTCATGAGAGAGAGAGAGGCGCGTTGTTGTTTACCAACACCCGTTGTTTGTTTGGATGGTACGTGCGCTGACTTTCCACTTTGGGTTAGGGGTGGGCGTCTATTCGACTTTAGTGCCGCCAGCACTCAACAAATTTTGTCGAGCTATCATCACACATACAAAAACTTAAAGACCTAAGTGGGAGCAAGCTCCCACCCGACTATACACATACTGAAGACTTAAGGACTTAAACAAAACTAAATCCATTGAAATTTGTATTGACAATATCGACTCATAATGCATCCAAATACTCAGTGCCCAAAAAAAACCTGGCTATCGATTCATTTATATGGATCAGGTCAAGCCATATGTAAGGTATGGTCGACTCGCATCCAAGACATGATCGAGTTTGGAGGTATAAAATATGATGTAATCTATGCAGAGGACGAGGAAGGGCGGGCAAAAAATAGCTAGAGCCTCGATACCTACCCGTTTGAAGAACGCAAAAAGATCATGTACACTGTTGATGCATCAGTTTGGTAGTTAATGTCGTTGACATATCAATACCTGTGATGGCTACAATAATTGTCCTACAAAAAAACATAAAGTTGAAAGAAAACCACCTATTCATCCCTTATCCATTTACGATACTTGTAAAGCACAACCCACGTTATACAAATCTCCCAAACGTTGAAGATCGCCCCAAGGCTCGACTGACGCCCCTCACACCATTTTGTGAAGGTGCTCGGATCCTCGAAATCCGCCATCGTCAAACCTGGAGTGTATTTGGCTAAAAGGCGTTGCCATCGATGTCCGTCGGTACGATAATGGCTCAAACAGAAAAGCGACCATGCAAGAGGCTTGACGATATCGGTCTGCTCGGTACAGACTGTGTCTCGTGTGGTATGCGGCCGAACGCTATACGGAAAATAGCATATGAAGCAGGCTCCCTCCTTCTGAGGGAGCTTCATACTATTTCGAAAAGAACTGGCGTAGAGTTTTCCCAGCGATTGTCCATCGATAGAACAAGCCTTGCTGTCCCGTATGTTAATAATCTCCGTCTTGCACCGAAACGCATCTTTGCATCGCTGTCGTTCGGATTCAATCGGAACGCCTAAAGATTCACATAGGATGCAGGCATCCTTGGAGACCTTGTAAACCTCCTTCAACCACTCGTACTTTAGCTTCATAATGTCGAGGCTTGGCATTGGAGGCAGTGGGGTAGAGTCGACGGATAGCCCAGCAAGACTGGCAGGTAGAGATGGTAGGCCTACGGGCACAAAGTTCGTGCCAGTGCGCTCGTCACAAGGCGGCAAAAGGGGCGGGAAGGATTGGGCTGATGAGGATGCTAAGGGCGCGGTACTCTTGACGGACGATCGAGTACCAAAAAATACGAATGTGGGCGTATGGACGATGATGCCGAGTCCATCACTCACCGGACTAATCGACCTTTGTATATTTTGACCCTCGTCTGCTTCCGTCATCTGGCCTACGGTTTCATTGGATTCGTCAAGAACAAATGTGGAGTCGGATATCGCAGTATCAACCAAGCCCTCGACTGGCTCGTTCAAGTCTTCCAAGAGTTCCTCAGCCTCGAGCAAGCTCGCGATGAGTTGGTCGGTATCATCAAGAGTGCGTGGCTCTGCGATCAAGGTATTGTTTTGGAGAGGCGAACGGGGTTTTGGGCTTGGAGCGTCAAGGGCCCTGTCCTTTATGGCCAAATTGGTTAGTCATCAACGCTTTATATATTTATTAAAAAAAATACGTACTCCATACAATTGTAAGTGACAAAAATCGCACAATTGGCTATCACCCAAAGCGCTGCAGGTGTGTGCGACATGATCAAAGTCCCCAAATGCCAACCGACGACAGGTGTTGTCCGCAAGCAGTCTTTGTAGGGATCCTCGGCCGCAATGATCGATAACGTCAAAGGGTTGTGTAGAAGGAACCCTGCACGAGAGGATATAACATTTAGCCTCTTCCCCATCTCGTCCCGCTCGATTCGTATCCTGCACAAGCGACACCATGTCCCTGGGGTTACAGCAAATCACAAACCGGACGTGAGGGTGATCTAACCCGTCGCCAACACCGGTAGTGGTGATCAAGCCCTTGGTATGACCAGCTTTCCAAGATGCCAGCAGCTGCTCATTCGCCCGATCAAGATCGTTATTTTCGACGCCGGAACGATTGGGCCTATATATTGGGAGATCGCTCGAATAATGGATGACCTCGCAATCTACCTCAGTATGATAAAAGATAAGAAGCCGATCCTGGGCGTTCGAATCACGAAGGAACCGTTCACACTGCTCGTTGATAAAAGAATATAGAGGATCGGCCGAATCGAACGTTTTGACATCATAAATGATATTTGAACGATACGTTGGAGTGCGTACGATCAATGCAGACCGCGCGGGGATACGGAGCATCTCCAACAACGTCGAATAGCTATGTTCGTATAGTGTAGTAGCGAGGGCGTGAACCATAATTCCGCCAATTGACGATACCTTGTCGTAGGCATCCCGATATTTCTCGCAAAGGATGATATGATGGCATTCATCGAAGACGACGCGCCGTAACAGTCGGGTCCGAGAGATCGTCCGAAGCCATTCAATAAAGTTGGTACTTCTCGCTCGATAGGCACTGATAATGATCAATCGGATGGTGTCTTTGCCTGGATGCTCTATCGGCCATCCTGTAACATCGATGCCTAGGCGTTTAGCAGTCGCGATCCGGTCCACTCGCTCAACCGACCCTGGGGATACAACGACAGTGATCCCCGTCTCTTCCTCCAAGGGAGGGCCGTAAAATATCAACGTCTTACCACGCCGTTTACCAAACACGCCGACGACGTTTATGTCCCCCTGTAAAACCGCCTCGTACATCTCACCTTGCTCCGGGCAGATGAACGACGGCGATACGGTCTCGGGCAAGAACTTTTGCAAAGTTGCCTTTCGATTCGGATGGACGACAATGGGACGGGTAGGTAGTGAAAGCGTAAGAGGTGGATCGAAACGACGGAGGGCCTCGGAGATCATAGAGTCTAGAGACGACGTCAATCGGGGAGCGAGGGAGTTGGTCAGAGTCTCAAATTCTGCACGTATGCATTGCAGCGCGACCTCTGTTAATTGCTGTGGAATAGCCACAGGTAAAAGTGGTGAAATCTCCGCAGCCTCACTCATCCCTTCCTCGATGGGCTCGAGGGCTTTGTTATCAGCTTGTCGCATTCGTTTGGAAGGTGGGTCGGCATCGGAACTTTTGAGATGGCGACGCATGCTAGCCGTACAGTATGAAACGCACTTAGAATGGATGGGAGGAGGTATTGTTAACACGGATCGTAGACTCGAACTTCGAAAAGGGTTTGGTCGGATAGCCAAAGAGCAGGGGAGCGAACACTATATAGGAATCATGACCACCTGACGTATGATAAATGAGAAGAGAAGCAGGTAATCGTCAGCGTAGGAAGACAGATATTTATATAACATTGGCATGCCAGGTTCAATCGGTGAAAAGAACCCTGTGCATGATCTGCACCCACAAGTGTGCACATGGTAAGGTAGAGACCACACCTACAAGCCATATCGAGCCATTAGTACACCAGAGTTATATGAGATGGTGATATGTTAAATACCTTGAAGTATTGCGCCCCTGCATAGAATGTAACCCTAAGGACCCTTGAAAGAAAGGACCAATAGTTGGAACGAAATTGGCAAATGTCGTAACCGATTGGATCATGTAGCCGTTCACATCATAGAAGCCTTCAGATGCGCTAAATTGAAACATGCACATGATCTTGAGTGCTAATGCGAGAAAGGGAAGGCCAAATCTACAAGCTAACCCTAAGTATATAGATATATGCGAGGCCCAATAAAAAGGTTGAAATTCAAAAAGCCAAATGATTACGAGTATGTATGCATTTGAAACCAGTTTACATGATAGTGCATCGGGCAATAGACTGATCGTGAGCGTTGGAAAGGGCGGACGGAGGTATGAGGGATCTGACGATTCGGGACGGGGCTTCATATTCATA
This sequence comes from Pleurotus tuber-regium, assembly GCA_014058305.1. Lineage (NCBI taxonomy): Eukaryota > Fungi > Basidiomycota > Agaricomycetes > Agaricales > Pleurotaceae > Pleurotus > Pleurotus tuber-regium. The sequence goes on along the minus strand of JACFYU010000017.1, from coordinate 93,609 downwards.
CTAGGATAGGATGTTAGGCAGCGTTAAACACAAATAGCGATAGACGCACCTCTCTATACCGTCCACCGAGTTCCAAAATGGGCCGTCGGTGGGACGCCGTCTGCGAGTAAGCGTTGATTAAGACTGACGGTAGATGTACTTGTTTACATACCAAAACGTTCTCCTGCAAATCGACAGCCGAGACGCTGGGGGAACGACTCGAGTATTGAGATAATGCGCGGGGAGCATATTCATGCTCATTGATGGATGCGTCGTTGTGGATTGGGTCGGGCGAGGAAGCCTGTACGTGGATCGTGTCAAACGATCGGACAAGTGTCTCAATCTAGTAGACAAGCGTCAGCAAAATAGAGGAATGAGATGGGGAATATAAACTTACCTCATCGTCCAGCGTGATTTCATTCAATGAAGTGGGCCATTCAGGTAAAAGGCAAGAGGCATATACAGCCAGCTCGGATGAGGACAGACGGGTGCGGGGACGGGGTGCATTCTCTGGCTCTGATTCGTCAGATGGAGTCGGACATCGAGATAGAAGATATGGTAGATAGTCGTCAGGATCGATAGCGCCCTCATGAGAGTGCAAAACAGAGGGAATGGAGGGTACAAATACAGGAGATGCAGTGGCGGACGGAATGGTAGAGTTGGGCTCGACGGCATCGTCAGAGTCAGAAGAAGACTCCTCGAGTTGGACAGTCCAGTCATTATTCCATCTTTTCATTATATATGCAAGACGAGCCGCACTGTTGCGTGACCGACTTTCACTGCGACAAAGTCGGTCGATAGAGGTGAGGACGACGTATCGAATGGCGGCAACAGCTTCGTGGCTGGTTATATTTGGATAATGGACACTAAACTAAGAAGAGCCCCCAAAGATGGTCAAAGACAATTTGAACAAAAGAATTAAATCAACGTACATGGGACCAGAAAGCCTTCCATGCCTCATCAGACTGCTGCCCAGAGGCGACCGAAAGGTCGAAATGTTGGCGGAGGATGACGTCGATGGTGATAAACACCATCGACGGGTTACAAGTCGGGTGGTGAGTATTGAGGTAGTCCTATTCAGCGAGGGCTTGACTTCGATACAGATTAAAGTAGAAAACGGAAACTTACATAGAGGCTTACAGGATTGAAAGGCGGCATGCTTGGGCGGGGCGGAGATGCGAGTTGAGAGTCGGGAGAAAAGAGAGGATGGCTTAAATTTATCACATTAGCCGCCTTTTATACCTCAGTCCAATGGCGGTCTATTCTGCACTGCGTCAGGAATATATAAGGAAATAACAATAACCGTACTCTGAAATCGGAAAAAGCCGTGTAAGACAAGGCGTGTATGGGCGGGCTCAACCTCAGAATATTGAACCGAGTGAGATGCTTTCTCGTCAAAGCCATAAGGTAGAACTGTAGACAGGTATATCAGATAGACGTTTAGTTAAACATTGACCTAGAAAACTTAATCAAAATAACCCAATAGATATGGTTATGAAGAAGAGGGAGCTAGGAAGAGAGCTAGCAGCGTATTGGGTCAGCGGACCTCATGACTGACATCGATCAAAACCAAGACGACTCACCTCGACAGACAGACGGTTTTTCTAGCGTGAACATCGTATCACGTCTTGAAAGGAAGAACGCAAGCGGCCGAGGACCACTGATAGTCTATATGGGCATCAACAGAGTGCTGCTGCAACACGACATAGGACGACAACATGGCCACCAGCGATCGAGGGCCATAGATATTGCAGCGACAGAGTGCAACTGCAACACGGCCAAAGATGACAGCTTAAAGACATAACAGCAGCGACCGAGGACCGCTGGTGTTGTAAATTACAGCAACAGATTGCCGCTGCAATGTCAAAGTGAGGGACCACTGGAGAAAATAGGACGGGGAAAAGTTTCTCAAATGGGTTTATTTGGCAGGACCATCTTGTGCAAACAACTACATTAGGAAGCCATAGTTTGGACTCGCGTGGACGAAGGACCCCGGCAGTTATCAACTTTTGGCGAATTTGTCTGAAAACGGACTTCCAATTTTGGGCTCTGCTTGTCTGAAAAACCCTCAGCCTATAGAGCAGGATGAGCTGACTAATCACCATAAATGGCAATTTTCGCCCTCACAGTGCTCAAGCGCTCAAGATTTTTCTCAAAGGCGCCCAAAATTTGGGAAATATCGACCGATTTTGTCTGAAACCAACCTGAAACCGAACTAGCCTAAAGCCCAAAATCATGTTTTTTGTCTGAAACGTACCTAGCCTTTTGTGACCTAAGGTTCCACTCTGTCTTGCCAAACCTCCGAACTTTTTAATGAGAGAACCCTGAGATTGGCGTAGCCGCTGGATGTTCGATCATGATCGCAAGGCGTCCGTATGACATCGCTAATCAAGGAACCGGATATAAGTCACTTATGACCGAGGTTCGCTGGCTCAAGTCAATATCCAGCCAAAGTCGTCACAGAGTAAAGATTTGTTCAAGATAGTATTGTTCAAGTACAATTTTTTGTCAATGGATCACAGATTCAGGATATGAACCAAACTTTTTTCTTCGCAAAGTAGATCATTCTACGCTTTGTGCCCTCGCCCAAATTTCATCCCGCATAAACTCAGGATTGAACGCCTGCTTAATGCCAAATCGTTTGTCGGGGTCCACGTTCAGGAGACCCCTCGCCATGCCTGTAATTGCTTGAGCATGTGGGTATATGGTCAGCCCTAATACTTACCTTGGGCAGACGGTGATAACGTCTTCCATTGGTCGATTGGATCGTCCAGGTCGGAATTCCGGACATATATAGAGTAGTCGCGATCCCTTAGCTCCGCTTGAGCCCAGGGCAAGTCTACAGTTAACGATGAGCTGGATTCGATATGATTTTTTATGATACTGACCTCCGACCAAGAGTTCATAGAAAACGATACCAATCGACCAAACGTCTGATTTCTCCGCATCATATAAAGTATCGTTGATTTTCTTGAAAAAGAAAACTTGAGCAAGTATTATGAAAATATTCTAATCTAACCTCGGGGGCCATATACTGTGTCGTACCATCCTTTGAAGAGAGTTTGCACGGAACATCGAAAAAATACCGTTCTGCAAGTCCAAAATCGGAGATTCGGATCGTATTGTGTCTATCCACAAGAAGATTTTGCGGTTTGATGTCCTGATGGCAGATACCGAGGCTGTGGATGTGAGCCTATGATGGAGGTCAAGATCGTTCTGGATACATTGTTAGTTACTTACTAATCCACATAAGATATTCCTCATGTATTTTCTAACTTGATCACACTCGATTGGAGATCGATGTTCTGGATGTTACTCGGTTAGAAGACAAGATACAGAGTAGAATAAAATGATACGCGCCGATGATATCGAAAAGCGTACCGAGCTCAGCGTACTCCATGAAGAGATATACCCCAGGCTCTCGATTGTGCTTGTTCACGGGTGCGACTTTGAATGAATTGATATATCGGATGACGTTGGCATGAGAGCAATGTCTGAGATAGGCGATTTCTTGCTTGATGCGACGGATATCCTGAGGCTTGTCATCGGAAAAGGGAATATGCTTGCATACAATGTCGGCGCAGCTTTGTGTATCGATAGCCTTGTATACCCTGAAGACGTGAAATGGTAAAATATAGAAAACAGTCATAGGATTGTTACTCGCTTTGAAAAGGCCCCAATACCAATTACCTCACCGAGAACATAAGCTGAAAAAGGACAATAAGTGGTTTGTCGACTCGAAGAAAAAAACCATTTTACTGACCGTCAAACTTGGAGCGCATGATAATTCAAGGTCAGAAATACTGCGTACGAGAAAAGAGCTAAAAATACTGATACTCTCGTAAAGTGACTGATTGGTCACAACACGCCACCCATCCCTTCCAGACAATCACTAGACTACAAAATAAACTGTATGGATAGCCAACAGGAATACCATGGGTGATCGCGTTCTGCAAAAATGGCTACGGATCCAATATAATCAAAGAAACATTTTAATTGTGTGGTATCAATACGGGATGCAACTATGCTAGTCTTGTTCGTTCAGGAAGCGAGAGGATAAAGCTCGTCGTCGTGGTTCAAATGCGTACTGGGTCAACATGATGGATTAATGTACAAAAGGTTGAAAGCTTTTGTCCGACAAGAAAGAAAAAAAAACTAAACCGTCTTCATCGTCTACATACAATCGCCCATCGGCAAGTCTTCAAGAGCATCTGCGAGTCTGTATCGAAGGTCAGGATCAATTGCGAGGATGCATTCAAGGTAAACTAGAGCGCTTTTCAATATATATATTAAGAGCGAGACAACGACGAGCTTACAGAGGTTGGAGACGTCAATCGTAAGCCATATAGAATCAGCGCTGTTGCGATGCAGATCGTGGTAGTACTCTAGAAATCGAGGGTCGTGCCTTTTGGCAATCTCCCAAGGATCACCTAGGCGTTCTCAGTCAATGCACATGACAATCAACACAATGAAGGGCTTGCCCCCCGTCAACAGCTGAAAGAGCACGACTCCCACCGACCAAAGATCGGCACATTCAGGATTATATGGCTGTGAATGAAATTTCTGCGACCTTGATTTTGAGGAGGAGATCCGATTAAATAAAACAATATGACTCGCCTCAGGGCATTTATACTCCTTGGTCCCCCATCTCTTAGATACTTTGGGGTCGTCACATTTGGGATCATAGCGTTCGACGAGGCCAAAATCAGCAATCTTGACGAGATCGAATTCGTTGAGGAGGAGATTCTCGGGTTTGATGTCGTGGTGGCAAATTCCGCGTTGATGGAGATAAATCTACAAAATCAAAAAAGTGTCAACTAAGAAAGATCAAAAGGCTGACCAAGCCTTGAAGGACGTCTTTGATGAAAGGGCCGGCATTGCTTCGGACTTGTTGATCGTGACGTTCTAATAGAGAAAAAGAAGTAGAGGGAAGAGCGCGAGTGACGTGATACACACCAATGATATGGCCCAAATGGCCTCCCGTCATGAGCTCCATGTAGATATATGCGCCACATTTTTGTTTCCCTTGGTGGCCAAAGGGTACCACAAATACTTCTATCAACTCGACGATGTTGAGGTGGGCCGTAGATCGCACAACGTCGATTTCGTTTCTGACGCGAGGGAGGCATTCGGTGTGGTGATTATAAAACGGAATGAATTTACAGGCGGCGATTAAGCCCGTATCGGCTTTTACAGCCTTGTACACTCTAGAATATGTCAGTGTGAATGTATGCGCAAGTTTGATGAAGACTTACTTTGAGAACGCCCCTTCCCCAACAATCTCAGGGAAGGAGTAAGCGTCGTGTTGTGAAGATGGCATGGTGGTGGTAGAAAGGAAAGAGGTCGATAGAGTGTGGATGTACGATCAAGTCCAAGGTGATTATATAATACACTGTGCACTTACCTTTCACCATGTCCGATTCATCAGAGTCTTTATCGCAGCCGCGGCCCGCCTCCCAAATAGACAAGCAGGGATTGCGTGAGGCGTTGAAACAGGCCCTAAAAAAGGCCCGAGATTTGAACCAAGCGGAGGTCGTCCATGGCACTGATGAGCAAGAGTGCTTGATCGAGTTTATCCAAGAAATTGAAGTATATGCGAGAGGTATATTGACTTACGTTGCTGCCGGTAAATTAAGATGCGAAAAAGACGTAGAAGACGATGCACTGGCTAGTGAGTGATTAAACGGAGTCGAGAGCGCATAGAGTCCTGAGGCGCATATAGTCGCGGAACATTACATCGAAAGCCTGATCGACGATGAAGACGTCTCGGATGACGAAGAAGAGAATACCCAGTTACCTACGGGAAGATCAAATCAGGGCCGCGATAATGAAGAGGAAGACGTGGAAGATATCCCAGATGCAGGCGAGGTGGACATTGGGATCAAGGCAAGGGGGTAAATATCATGAAAGGATACACGGCTTACATTTCGATAGAAACGCTATTGGCGCATACGGGACATGGTCGAAGACTACAACAGTCAGCTACAAGTGTACGACTTGAAGGAATGCATAGACACATGGCTCAATGCGAGTATGGCCAAGCGTGTGGAAAAACTGGAAGACATGGAAAACATTGCGTTGGTTAGGTTGTATTTGGGCTACGGCGAGTGTAGAATGAGCGACATAGTAACACAATGTTATATAAAGAAGATGATTGACTGACTTTGGTTGTAGACAGAATGTTTCAACGACTCTGTTGACACCACAAAGATCGAACCACGAAATATATGCATAGAATTCCAAAATAACGACGAGGTGAGCGATGTCGACGACCGTATGGATAAGTGGGTAAAGGTGAGATATTCATATATATTCGTTGTGCGATTGCCGTTGTAAAACCTATATATATATATATATAGGTGATTGGTAACATATACAAAACGGAGGGTGTATCTACCTTCATAACGCGTTTACTCGCCGTGATCGCTGAAATCACTTTGGCAAAAGAGTGGGCAGACAAGGGGATTTCAAAGCGAGCGATTGCCTGGAAAAAAGAATACAATAACCGTCTCTTCTGGGAGGAATGGGAGGATAAAATCGATCGGATTCGTAACAACCCCGATTACAATGTAGAGGTGAAAAAGCTGAAGAAGCGATGGACGTCAATAAACGACACCAGAATACAAGGTCGCATGTTCACTCACCGTCTTTATTGCGAAGTAAGTCAACTTGCTATTGCAAATCGAATGGCCAGTTAACCATCCCACCAAAGTACGGATCGATCGTCCTGTTGGATCCTATTTGGTATCCAAGCGTAAACCGTTCTCGAAGATTTAAAAAACTCGTCAATATTTTAATCGACCACCCTTTCCTGAAAGAAGCGGGGCCGGGGGAAGAGAGCCAAATGGGAGACGTACCATGGTATAATGGAAACTCGGAAAGCAACGACAAGTTGGTTATCGAGGTCGTTCGATTTTTCACCAAAGACGAATCAGTGGTAGATTATGTCGAACAATTTATAAATACCTACCGTCCCAATGTAGAATAACAGTCGAACGGATAACAGATTGACAAGGCAGTTTTCATTGCTTAATTACAAGGTCCATTGACTGTTATGATACATTCGTGCAAATGCGATGGAAAGTTCAAGTATGTTAACGAGCGCGTCGGAGCATTCACCTAGTTGCGAGCACCAGCCTGCAAATCGGCGAGGGGTAGAAAAAATCGATATGTCCGTGAATCCTGCCATTTCAAGCACTTTGCGTTGAAGACGTTCGCCTGCACCGTCTTGAGGATAAAGGTATCGAAGGCTGAAGATAGCCCATGCGATTGGCGTGAAAACGTCCTTGTATCGTTGGCAATCGAGCGAATGCGTCGTATGATACTGATGCTCCTGAGGGAGGAGACATATGTAGCAAAGTACGTTTGGCGGAAAAGAAAGTAGCTTTTGAAATTCGACCTTGTATGCATCACCTAAACTCATTTCCTTGGTGATCATCTTCGTGCATTCATGTGCCGTAATAAGTTTGGTATGGCAAGCCAACAGTTGGCTACATCGTTCGCCCTGCCTCACTTGCAGAGATACAACGCACAAGATGCAGCAGCGACTTCTCAATAGTACCAGATAGTCCAACCACTGATATTTGCATTTCCGTTGCTCCAAAGACGACAACGCCGCTTGCTTCAACCGATCCTTCTCCTGAGCTCGAGTGCGTATCGGACCAAGTCCAGACTCGCGTTCGACAGGGTGATCCCCAGCGCCAGATGCAATGGCAGGAATGCTTGGAGGAGACGGCGGAGAGCGCGAAGGAGCAGTAAACTTCAGGCGAAAAAAATTTTTAAAGGGGGGCAATGGTCTAGCAGGAGTGACGTTGTCGCCAGGTGAGCTACCACGGATAGTTTCATTCTTCGACAGGAGGGAGCTATGTCGTATGGGTGGGCTAGACAAGGGCGATGGTGGATTATGGCGTATAGCAGGCAAGCTGCTGTCACCCTTTTTCGAAGGTTTCGGTGGGCGTTTGGGGAGGGGTTGAGTAGGCGTAAGCTGATCAAGAGTGGAAGGCCATGCAACGGCCTCAAGTTGGGCGCTGCATGATTCTTCATTATCGAAGATCGGAGTCATAGGTCTTGTGGAAATGGAAATCGCGCGTTGGTTTTGCATTCGGGACCCAGAAGAGCGTATGGATGAAATTATTCCATGCTCGTCATCCCTCATAGCAGAAGGCAAACGAGGGTGGCCGCCGGAAGCTGTCATAACGGGGTACATAGGCAGGGGCGGGGTGGAGTTATCCTGATGTTCAGTTAGTAGTAGTGAGAATGGAGTATATTCTATAAAACTCACCAACAGCTTTCGGCAATAATCGCACGGCTCGCACATAGGTAAGGAAAAACAAGAATGAACTTCATCGTCAAATTCTCCAAACGCAAGTCGTCGGCAGGTGGGCACTGTGATAAGCGCGACGAGACCAGTTTTTCCGGAATGGTCAACTGTTCCGTTGAACTGCATTGAAGAGAGATGCGATACCATAATTATACATTCAGCTTTTTGTCCAGAACGTCCCGCTCGGCCAGTCTCTTGCGCCAAGGTAACCATGTCAAAAGGCTGAAATACGAAGACATGAGAAACGAACGGATAATCGATACCGACACCAAAGGCGTTCGTTGCTATCAATGCAGGGGTCTTGCCGTTTATCCATTGTTCATGTAGCCTATCTTTTTCTTTGGCTGCCTGCTCCGTTGTCATGGAATCGTAGTGCGCCTTATATATGGGAAGGCTGGTAGACTTGGCGATAATGGAGCACTCGCGATACGAGCTGCAGAATACCAAGACCCGATCACGACCTTCAAGCTTTGATAGCACGTCCTTTATCCTCTTAATGCCATCTTCATGCATTGCAGACTTTCGCGCGTATCGATTCACCTCATAATACAGGTTGGGTCGGACGGTGGGCGCTGAGATAATCTTGACATTTTGTGGGTCAAGGCCGAAGCGTTCAACGAGATCGGGATAGCTACGTCGGTATAAAGTGGCGGTCAGGAAATGGATGGAGACGCCGGCTTGAACAAATCGAGAGATTCCCGTGTAGCAGTCTCTGTAACTCTGGCTGATGAGAATTTCGTGCGCTTCGTCAAAAATAAGGCGTCGGACAAGTCTGAGATTGGTCGCCCCGATTAGCCACCGTATAAAATTGTCTTGACTGCAATGATGAGCGGGAACGATTAGAAGTCGAATCGTGGTCGGGCGCAGATGTTCTTGCGGCCAGAGCGCTACTTCAATGCCGAGTTTGGAGGCCTTGTCAAACTGCTCACGACACAGAGCGACAAAAGGGCTGATGACGACGGTGATTCCTTTGGACTCTGCAAACGGAGGTCCATATATCATGAGGCTCTTGCCCCCACCGGTAGGCAGTATACCAATAACGCTACAGTGGTCTTGCAGGATGTTTTCAAATATCTCCGCCTGTTGCGCAGACAAATAGCGAGGTTCCTCACTGGGCCACACTTTACCCAAGATAGATAGACGCGATGGATGAACGATGGTGGCACGCGAGGGCGAATGGAATACCGGATTGCTGCTGTTACCGGCATTGGGGTGGTAATAAAGCATGTTATATGCGAGGGTGGCGTTGAGAGAGTCACCAACTATGGGTAACGACGTATTAAATGCGATTCCGACCGCTCTGTCAACACTGTCCACGACTCGGTCGACTATATGCTGTACATCGATATTAGCAGGCGATTGCTGATATTGCTATAGTGATCATTAGACGAATCAGATAAAATGAAATATATATATATATATATTCACCTCAACACTGAGTGCATTCGGGAGCTCAGTGTACCCCAAGCCGAGCCAAGAATGATACGCGAGTGAATACGCCTGACATTTAGTGACACTCGGAGCTGAAAGATCCTCAAATGTGTCCTCTTCAACGGCGTAATACTTGAGGGCGACCTGAAGGGTATGGCCCCAAAGACTGTCGACGAGCCTCGATTGGTTTGGCTCATCATCATCGGCGCTGAGTTGAACGGAGACAGTGTACTTCATGATGAATTTCATGAGGTGGCGGCAGTCCCTAACTCCAAAAGACATATGGAATTCCTCCCCCGTATATTGTTGCAGAATAGTCGTCATCTTGGATGTATCAAGAACGCCCCCTTGGTATACGAAAACATACAGATCAAAAAGATGCGCTTCATCATGGTTCCCAATCGCCAGATTGATTTCTTTGGCGCAGGGATAGACGACAGAAAAGAGAAGTATGAAAATGCGTGCAAGGCGTTTCGGAATCGCTCGAGGTATCATCGAACCAACTCCTGAAGCGGCTTGCTGTTTGCGATAATATGTCACAAATGTAAGGATGCCGTTAACGAGGAAGACATTGCGCTTTTGTCGTTCGTTCCGGTACTTGAGATGATCAAGTTCGGTACCACGGGCAGCGCCAGCCCAAGAAAAAACCATGGTCGTATATAGCGCTTCCACCAAAAGGTCCAGCTGAATGAGCCAGTTGATACACGAGTCTATTTGAATCGAATCAGAAGCCTGACGCATAACCGATCACAAGAAAAGACTCACCGCGAACAAAAAGCTCTACGTTTCCTGGTCCAGAATTATGAACGCTAATTCGGCTCGCTTCATCGTCTATCAAATGAGATATCAATAACTCGCGATATCTGCCTAGTTTGTTTCTTGGATCGGTAATAAACGAATAACCTCGACCTGTGTTTCGAAGTTCATCTTTGAACCAAAGACTGGACGGATTTAACGTCAATGCTTCTTCAATAGCCTCGTCAAGGCCCGACAGATCAACACATCGTAGGACATCATCCATCCGCTGTTCTGTTACTTTCATCATGCGTTGAACAAATTTGCGAACCATGGTGAGCTGGAGCGGATGACCGTCTACAGAGAATGTATTGCCGTCGACTCCCATCACGAAACGGGGAAAATTCGGTTCCTTCAAAGCAATGGCGGTGAAGAGATGAATGTGAGTGCGGAGGGAAGTGAACGTCGAATGGCTGCCCTCTGTGAGATACGGCTTGACTTGATCTTCATATATTCTTGTTGAAAAGCAAAAAAAAAAGAAAATGAGAAAACTAGCTTGAAAAATAATCGAACCAAAAAATACCCAAGGGCTCCGTTGGTAATATCTTGACTGCTATTGAGCAGACACTGCTTGTAGCCGACTCCCTGGAAACACCACTGGAGAGCGGTCATTGTATGACTGATTTGCGCCGTGGGCTGAAAGCTGTTCTCGCCTTGCTTTGAAATATGGTATGCGGTGAGGAATCGGATGATGGGCAGGTGATTCTCGTTCTGCTCAGTGCCATCTGGAGTTTGAGACAATAAAAGCCACGTTGCTTTGTGTAACGACGGCCAGCGTCCGTCAGACGGCTCTGGCGATCCACTTGCGAGATCAATAATAGCGGTGAAGGCAGATTGTTGTTCGGCAGTGAAAGGGACATGGAAGCCAGGAATGGGGTCGATATTGGAGCGGACCATGAACGTCATCATGGACGCAAAGATGTTCGCATAGTTCTGGACGGTACGAGTTTGCTGTGGATGCTGAAACGGTCGACGGGTTAAAAGGGCACTATGAAAACAGGGCATTAAGTATGGTTGTAATACTTGTTGCCGTCTAACTTACGGTTCTGGAGAGTTGATTTTTCGTAACAGCGTGCGATGGCCACCCTGCTTGACCGACGGTGCAATGTAATGGAGGATATATTCACGGAAATGAACAAAGAGTTGCTTGATGACAAGGTTTTCTTCACGATCATCAGGAGTATGTGAGTATTCATAGAGTAGCTCCGTATTGCAGCCTTGGATGATCTCGTACCACCCCGTAAGCTGCTCTAGGGGCGAAAGTTCGACGAGGGCTTCAAGTGGTTTCACCGAATCCTCAGGCTCTATTCCATTCTGGCGTCTATACTCCTTAAACAACTTCCACCTTGTTCCTTTGACAATGGGCTCATTACTATCTTCATCAGCAACCCGGATAAAACGACGGATTGATCGATTGCCATACAGCGCCTGGCATCGAGTCGATTTAAACCATTTACCATCGGGGGGTAGGTGGGGGTGAGACGTTATCCGATGTTGCCTTCTGGGAGTCTCAGAACCAAATACTAACCCCTGGCATGGCCCAGGGACGTTGCAATACCAGCCTTGGCAGATCGGGATGCCAGGAATAGGTTGAATGGGCCCATCCGTCGGGATTGCAAGCGCTTCATAACCACCGGCCAAACGGAGCAGGTTATCCAACTGGTCGCGATCAACCAATACTCGTTTTCGACAACTGGACTTGTTATCCGTAATATGGTTATATAACGCATACGGAGGAACAGCCGCTTGGCAATCAAGACAAACAATGGCGTGCGTGGGCTGGTGGACAAATACACCAATTTCTTCAAGTGTAAATGTTTCAAGCTTATGGCGGCGAATAGGCGGAGGAAGGGAGCCGTGTCGCGGGCGTTTGGTCAAACGGACGTCCTGCTCAGGCTCATCAACTTGGTCGGTGGTCCGTTTAGGACGCGTTTGAGAAAAAAGGCGTGAGACGGTTCTTCCTATAGACGTGATGCTCCGCGAGATCGTAGCCATTGCACCAGGGGCCTCTGGCTCCTTATGAGTGTCGAGAACATGGCTCCGGAGTTGAGGAGCGCGCAGGAATCGAACATCACAGCGAGGGCATTTGTATGCACCGTCGTCGTGTCGTACGACGCTAATGATGGTGTTGTCTGGATAAAATAATATTAATACAATAAAAATTGTCTCCAATACTAAATTGACGAACGGTTTAGAGCAATGTTGACTTCAACAGGATGATTTTGACGATCGTGTACAGGAGTGAGTACATCAGAACATATAATACAGGTAGCCATTAGAAACAAATGGTTGCAATAGGTACCAAAAAAGGCCGTCCGAGAACGATTCTACTACTGTAACGAAACACGGTCCTTGTATTTTTTTTAAAAAACTGAAAAGATGGAAAGGCGCTCGTGATCCGAAAACGAAATGCGATGAATAGAGATAAATGTCCGAAAGTGCAAATGCAATTATTCCTGGCAAACGAACGTACGTGTCTTCAACGGGATCAAAATGACAAAGCCGCACTCGCGATCCGAGGAATCGAGAGTGTAACAAGCAATGCAGCTGAGAACTGCACTGCTGAATAATTAAAACGAGGATGAAAGGCCAGGAGAAAAAGACCTGGTAGTAGTTAACGCTGAAACCTGGAAAACGTCGTATTCAGCACAGTATTCTCGTGAAAGATGGCGTTTTAATACCATGTAATGGATCAACACAATGTGTTCTAACTCGACATCAATCATGATTGACAGCGACGTGATAAAAGCACACAGGCAGATCCTTCTTATCGTGGATAATCGGTGCCCAGATGATGTTAGGACCAGGATGGGCATGAAAGATGATAGAGGTTGATGTGTACCAAGGCAGCTTCGCGATTAGGATAAAGAACGTCGTCGGTGTGATGAGCGAAATAAGAATACGATTTAAGACCATGGCCGTCAAAACAGGTGTGTCGGGAATGTCAGCTGGAACCTAGGATCCCAACTAACAACGATATAGAGAACAGAGTGTTCCTATACATGCCAACGGTGCAGCGAGTGGGACAAATCATTGGTGAGGACCTAGGATCCCACGCAATGAAGGTATATGGAACAGAGTGTCCCGTATACAGAGTGGAAGATAATTGAACTTTGGCGCTCACGATCTACTGTGGTCTTTGTCATTGTTTGGCTTACGCACGTGATTCAAATAGGGGTTGGGAAGACAAGATGAATTCAAACTGATAAAGCAGGCATGGTCAACTACAACTACAAAGTAATGCGACGTGAATAGCTACGTGGTTTGTGCAGGAGAAAATGGAGTGTTCGGATTGTGGCGTGTACGGTAAGGAATGCTAGGAACTCGGCCACAGGTGTAAAAGTACTTCGATATGTAAAATGTAGCACATTCAATTTCTAGCTGGGCGACATCGATGGAGGCAGGGTTTGGTGCATTGACAAATTGAATAAGAAGGGCAGGGGCATTGGGCCACGTTGCCAAAACACGGGCGAAATTGCGAATGTACGGGAGACGGTCTGTGATCTTGGGCGAACAAAGTCCAGACCAAGCCTGTTGATACGAGACTGTTGCATGCGTCCCCCCGTAGGGAAACTGTTCCACACCGGGGAAACATTGCGACCGCAGATTGACCCTCATTTCGAGATGGCGATTCAAAGTCATATCACGAGGAGTATCCCGGTCAATCGTTACCAACGAGTCAAGGAAGGTAAACTCCCATCTGAACATCCTTTCATTCATCTCCCACATGATGCGCTCCATCGTGCTCGCGGGTGGCCAAGAATCTTGCGTGATCTCAATGTCGTTCCATATTGCCCGATCCGAAACCACCTTGCCCTTCAACCCAGCCTCCTGACGCCAATCGTCCAACAATGCCTGCATCTCCTCCCGCTTGACATTCTTCTTCCCTTGACGCTTCTCTCCAATTTGTGCTGTATCCGGATCCTTGGCCAACTTGTCGCGTTTGGTTGGGCTAAGAGCAAATGACCAATTTTTCTTCGAAAGCAGATCCGGAGAGGTGGGTGAATCAAGTCGATGTAAGAACGGCGATTGATGCCGAAGGATCTCGATGAGAAAGTGTCGAGTTCTTTTGTGGGTGGTGTCATTATCAACCCTTGGAAGACAGAGGTCGACAGGTGGGAGAGGGTACCCATGGACGGACGGATCCCAATCGTCGCTAATGTTCGAGGCAGAGATGACGAGACGAGAGAGAGCCTTGGCCCACGGACCAACGATGATAGGAAAGAAAGGATGATCGATAGGTTTCTTCGCCGATTGATCGTTAAGATTTGTGGATGGTTTCGCGATGCCTTGTTTAAAAAGATTCATTGCATTATATAGAATAATAGATTAGTCCTACTTACCTTTGCTGGGGCCTGAATTGACTCGAGACGACGGCGAAGCGACCAGAGGTACAAGTGCCGGTTCTTCAAGTCGACGACGTTTGGTGGGGGGGGGAGCTTCGAGGGTAGCACGCGGCGCAGACGAGGTGTTCACATAACCTAGCTTGAGAAACTCCCGGCAAAAAATATTCAGGTTGTAGTGTCGGTCGGGGTCGTCTGCCGATCGATTCCAAACTAATCGCTCACGGAGGCCCCAATCCTTCAAGACAATGCCAACTTCATCCGGATGTAAGAGAGGCACGATGGAATCAATACGCAGCTCGTTGAAGGCTGACGTCGGGCGGATAAACCACACCGGTATCCCTGCTCGAGCGAATTCTTCTACGACAACAACATTGTTAGTGACCGCACCAATGAGACGGTCGGCGGGGATGACAGATGAGTTAAACTCCATCATGCGAGGCCAATATTTCGTCAAGTACTGTATAAACGCATCTATCTCCAGATAATGTCGTTGGACTTGTGCAAAAGCGAAGCGACACTGCTTCCAAGTCATTGAATATGTCACCAAACGGTTCAACCATACCTGTACTTGAAGAATGTGGCCTCGAAGGTACGGAAGGCCGATATGGCGTGTAAACGAAGGGTCCTTTTCTAATTCGTTGAAATGCGAGATAAGCTCGCGAGTTGCGACGAGGAGCCGTCGAACGACAAGATAGGAAATCTTGCCAAACTCGGTGCCCTGGTCCGGAAGAAACTCGATGCGCTGTGGATCATAAAACACAATTTGCTCATGACCAATGGGGCCGTCGGGGCGTCGTCGAATGCAAGCAAGATGAGGAAATTGACGTAGGTAAAATTGAGGCCACAGAAATGGGTCCTCACGTCCAAATCGCCCGTCATTCTTCAAAGTGACTTTAACATCTGAACCTTCAACCACTTCATAAATATGTCGTTGATTTGGCGAAGTGATAAAGTAGTGGCCTTTGTGCGTAACGGCACCAACGCGTCCGTCAATGGCTCGGATGTCTGAAATCAAGGTAATGGATTCAGCATATCGCGCTAAAAGGGAGTACGTACCTGGTATCTTCTTGTATGAACACAACAAGGAAGGGTTGAGAACGAGCTGTTCAGCAGTGAAGGTAGGCATTTCTACCAAAGTAATGGGTTAGGTGGTTAACATAGGTGATAAACGAGTAGGACCATGGCAGCCTAGGACTGCTATGGAAATTGTGGGCGACAGAGTGCCGCACGCAAAAGTGACAAAGTACATAAAATATGGAACAAGGATAGAATTATTGGAGAAAATGGGCATAGCAGCCTAGGACTGCTATGCCAAAGTTTTGCGGCAGAGTACCGCAAAACAAACGAAAGGGATGGGAGAAAGGCGACTTACAGTTCAAGGTGTTGATGGCGTGAAGGTGGGAGGTTGATGGACTTCGATCTGAACAAGTCTTTATTTGCATGGAGCTTTTGGGACAAACACACGTCGGTTCCTGGATGCCGATCTATTTGGTACATTCGGTCATAGCAAACATGTTGCCTCTCTGCCGCAGATTGTTTGGTATTGTGGCTGTGGCCAAATACCGATCCCGTGACCTGGCAGACTTGGTTGTTTCACGCACAAGTCCCAACTCCTCCTCACCGTATGCAGTCCTCGACTGCATACTGTCAACAGAGAGCGGTCCTAGGCCGCTCTTGTTGTCCAATTCCTATCGTGTGCAGCCCTAGGCTGCCTGCGATGGATCGTGAACAGTCCTAGGCTGTTCGTGATCACAATCATCCATGCGCCGTCTGCGATCGCTCCGCCCACCAGTGATCTCCTCATTGATGTTGACACCATCATTCAGAGGGCCAATCGACTGGCTGAAACGACTTCGGAGGCGATTGAGTTGTAACGATCGATGAAACCATCCATGCCGTCATTGGTATTCGAATGAACGTTTTCAAATTCGGAGAGATCTTCGGAAGAGGAATTGGGAGAGCTTGATGTGCGAGCGGCCCGTGCAAAGTTGCTATTGGAAGATGATTGGCGACAGAGGGAGCCCGAGGGTCGATGGCGTGAGGATGAAGCAAGGGGATGTAGGTGACCGGGGTGGAAACTGGTGGCTTGGGAGGGGCCGCTGTCTGGAGGTGTGGCTGATAATAGCCGGGTGACGCTCTGCCCCCGCATATATGTTGTAAGTTATTTAAGTCTTAGGGATTCGTTAACTGATCATGTCGAGGACGTACAGTGATAGTCGTCCAGTCCTACAAAGCGAGCACCAAGTCTACGAAAACATCTCTGTGCAAACGCTAATCGAATTCGGTGATCGGCTCAGCGGGCTATGGCGGGCTATTGAACATGAGGCATATATGATGTATATACGTTATGCCAACTATCTAGCGAACTCGTTCTTACAAAATTGTAGGGATTCGGAAACCATTCCTGTCAGTTATGTAGAGTTGCAGCCGTACAATTATACAAATGGAGGAAACGTTCACGCCATGGCTTTGGTGCGGCAATTATTTCCTATATGCATATAAGATAGACGCTAACATGGGTTTCGGTTGTTAGGATTAGACGTGACGACCTACCACAATCGTAATATATTCGATGACCGCATCGGATAGCAGGGTGTTGAGAAGGGACTGTTTCCGTATGAAGGTTCTGTCTAAAATACAAAGGTCGGATTGTATCTGTATGCGCGCCAGCCATTGTGCTGCCCAATATTGATGTTTCTGAATATCGAGTACTATCTGTGAACCGGCTAAATGCAACATCTAGTGATACTTAAGTGGAACCCGACGTGTTTGCGTGTGCGAGAGTAAATGCCGGTAGTAGGAATTCTAATATTGGCCGACATACAGATTTGAGTGCGTATAATCTATATTATTATCATTCAGATTACTGAGATTTCTTCGGTCGACAGTTGCCAATACATCGTAAAGGTTGTCTCACCGTAAACGTGGCTAACCGGATATAGGAACCCATAAGCGTAAATTGTCAAGTTGTTGACATCATCAATATTGCGTGGTGACATAGTTGTAGCGTCACTTGTCCAGGTAATGTCTTTATCGGGTAACTAAATTACCAAATATGGTCTGAACAAATACAGGTCGATTGACACCCCATAGCTAGCCAAGGGGTGTTCAGAAATCACGACCGACTCCGATACAAGTCTGATGACACCCCATAGCTAGCCAAGGGGTGTCCATGTGGTCGTCACCGGGCGCCCTATTCCCAGTCGTTCCCCAATGTACATAGTGTCGTAAAATCCCCAACTCCTAAGCTCCTTGCAGAGACACCCCATAGCTAGCCAAGGGGTGTCCATGTGGTCGTCACCGGGCGCCCTATTCCCAGTCGTTCCCCAACGTACATAGCGTCACGACATCCACAACTCCTAAGCTCCTTGCGGAGACACCCCATAGCTAGCCAAGGGGTGTCCATGGGTTTTCAAAGGTTATACTTCTTACTGCACTCATCGCATAATGCCTATGTATTCTGCAAATATTCAACAAAGGAAGGTTCTACATTACGTGTCTTTTTTTTTTGGGAGCTATAACAACAATTAGTTAGCTTGAAATGAAGTTGTTCAATTGGTAAATTATCATCTAACATCAAGTGTAACCAGAGTTAACCCTAAATTAACTTAAAGGCGCTACCGCGCCAAAGGGTAAATATACCCTGACCCTAATCCCTAACCCGAACTCTAACCACAAAGCATGGTATATTATGCTAAATCCGAGCTCAACCCATGATACTATTCCAACATCAACTTCAAACCAGGTTCTAATTGGAGTTTATTTGAAAATTTGTCAGCAAATATGTAAATAATATTAGAAGTTCTTTTGTTAAACTAAGATATTTGACAAAGCAAGGCTATATTGTTAGTTTAATAACTAAATATACCAGGAGGAAATCAGACAAGTAGTATTTGCAATTATATCTAAGCCAAAAGCTGATTTCAGAGGGCATCTATTGCCCCCAACAAATGGCGATACAATAGATAGGCCGCACATGTGGTTCACTTCCCCGCTTTCTCTTCTTTCCCACTCCACTGCTTCTTTTTCCCACACTTTAACTTTCTCCTCCCCCACTTTCTCTAGTCTCCCATGCCCCTCCATCTCCTGTCATGGCCTTCCTGGCCGCCCACTTTCGCAACCACTCCGCACTTCCTCTGCTCCCACTCTTGGGCTTCCTGGCCGCCCAGCTTGACTGCCGCTACCTCTATTTCGTACCAAGTTCTACTACACATATATTTACAAATTCTTTTACAGACCCTAAGTACACTCCGTGTTAGACAGTGCGTGCTCGGCCAAATAAACCCTAATTTAGGGTTGGGGTGTAAGGTTAAGGTTTCAAAGTGGCCGCCAGATTCCTACCTTTCCTGCACAGTCTTATAACCCTTGCGCCCTGTCTTCTTCGACCAGTTTAATCTGGCCAAGAAGCTAGCGTCCGTTAAGGATACGCTAGGAGGTCTTGAGACCCACAAGGCCAAGGGAATGCTTCCCTCGTTCTTGGTGAGGAAGGGGCCGGAACTCTCTACTCCCAAGGAGTTCCAAGGCACCCCAGAGGCTGCTAAAACGTCGGATGCCCTTAAAAAGGCACACGACGATTACCTGACACTGATGCTTCGCAACGCCATTGAGGTGAAGCAAGCAGAGGTTAACGCCCTGGAGAAGCGTTTGGACCCAACTGAGCAATATCGAGGTCTCCTTGAGATGCTGGCTCCCTACCACTCCGTTGCGGAGGATAAAAGTAGGATCCTAATCATTGTCCCCGGTGATGCACCGGGACAGATCCAGTTGGTAGGGTTCCAAAAGAACCCTGGAGTTGAGCGCGAATGGGCTCGACTCCAGCTAGATCTTCCGGTCTGGCTTCTTCGCTGCCAGACGATCGCTAACGCTGGCCACCTTGCTGCGGAGCAGAAGGCGAAGAAGAAACAGAAAGTTAAGGAAGATGTAGATGTGGAGATGGTGGACGCCACCGTAACCTCTTCAGTGAAGGAAATGGTGGATAGGACCGCCCATGTCAACCTTGCTAAAATGACAAAATCGAGTTAGAAAAACAAAACAAAAAGGCAATAAAATGAAATCAAACTGCCAATGCTGATCCGATACTCCAACCCATGATAGTCGTTGACCTGCTCTACCCTGGCCTCTTCCCCTACTCTACCCTGCTATCCTCTGCCCTCTCCACCTACTCAACCCTACATTTTTTCTCTGCTCGACCCTACACTCTTCCCCTGCTCTTTTCCCTACATGAATTTCAACCCTAGCCTCAGCCTAGAGCCCAAATAAAATGCCCCATAACCCTAAGCAACCTTAAGCTGAAGTCCACACTTCACCGAGTTAGCTTATAGTCAGGGATAAGGTTACAGCTGACTGTCACTATCAGAGTGTGATCGCCACTAGTATGACTTCCTAAGAGTGCGACTCACAACTGAATAGGCATCTCCTGGGCCCATAACCTGTTGAGCGAGTATCTGTCCATCAACCCTAATGGGGAGGATGAGTGTACACAGAGTGAAAGACTAGGTCTACTCACTAGTTATAAAGCTACTAACTACAAGTAACTAATAGTCTTAATGGCACACACTTAGGTAGTTCTCTGGATAGGGTACTGGATTATTACAGATAGATACAAGCTCCATATATACTGTAATCTACCTATGTTATAAATAGATATCTGCAGTCAATACTGATCATATGACTCAGTATGAGTTAATTATAACTCACATCGTTAGTAAGACATTCTATGATGTTCTACTGCGGACTGCGGTATGACACATGATCTAATTGTCATGGTTGTGTGGAGGTGCATGCACAATACCAGGGACCTGTTACACGCTCTCGCACTCGCAGAATGTGACTATCAACCTGTAAAGTGTCAATTTCTCAGTGTTTGGTGTATTTCCTGTTGTTATCTTGTACTAGACACTTTCCATAGCATTGTACTGCTGTCTATAGCTGATACCCCTATTGATACCCATTTTGTTTTTGCTATTCCGAGCCTGCTTGTTGAGTTTGCGACAAGGGTGACAGTGTGACCCGAAACTTGGTCACGTGCCCAATCTGACCTGTGCTCGAAAAATATTCACTGCAGTTGCTAATGGGCTACTAAAAATCTACCACTACTTCTTACTTGTGAAGAGAAAGTGGAAGTACCATTTAATCGAGTTTTCTGCTGTCTATGTAATGGTTTATCTAGGATTAGCCCCTAATGACCCGTTTCCCGATCGGTCACAGTAGAGAGATTCGAACAGGCGAACACATGGCTGTAGGTGAAGAAGTAAGGCCACCATGATTCAAAGAGTTTATTTGCTGGAGAGACTGTGACGAAGACATTTGAGAGTCACGCAAACTGGAAGAGTGATGGCAGTTGAAGTTGACTAGACGCCGTTGATTACGTGAGAGACGCCCGGCGGGGACTGACTCGATTAAGTGGGGTTGGAACTGCGAGCACTCTCTGTCAGTAACCACCATCAAGTCCTCTTCAACGCCAACAACGACTTTCTGGGTCTTGCATTCATTTGCAACGACCCAATACAATACCTTCCCTTTCACGCCCACAACGAGATCCCTTTCATTCATCACCTTCGAAGCACGATCGCCTCGTTCTTTCTAACCTTTGTATTCATCTAATTCATGCTCAAGCAACCAAAGGGAAATGCACGCCGCAGCAAAGGAAAGAAACATATATCAACAGCTGTTCCGCAGCCTATCTCTGCTGAACAGCGCTCTACCAACACCTCATCCGAATCCACCTCTGTCTCAGCGGCGCCATCTGCTTCGGCTTCAGCTACTACGTCTGCACGAGAATCGCCCATGACGAGTCCGAAGGAACATGTGAAGGTTTTGCCTGACGTCGATGACGATGGCCGCCACCTCGAGTTACCTACGCTCTCGCCCCGTCAGTCTCCACAGGCGCCTCCAATAGAGCTACCTCGAGTACAATTAGAATACGGTGATGGCCAGGCGCTGCCTTTGATAGATTTTGAAATGGAAGATAGGCATTTTAGTACAGCGTCGGGGACCGGCGAAGCAGGCGCTACTGACACCCAGGGTATGTTGCATTTTCCTCCTCACTTTCTATTCCCTCATATATGCGCATTTACTCCATAACAGATTCGCTTGAATCTCGACCTTATTCGCCTGCTACAGACTTCCCTGTCGCTCCATCCCCCTGTCATGACGAGCCTCTCCTTCCTGCGTCCAATACGGATTTTCCAAGCCATGCCGTGGACGATTGGCCTGCGCCCGTCCCAGGTCCGTCGAAGAAGAAAACGAAGAAGGGGAAGAAAGGCGCGCTACTTGACGATGAAGTGCTATCCCCACTCCGTCCTACATCTGTAACCGAACAACCTACTATCCCGGTCGCCGACGACTTACTTTTGCAAAAGGCCGCCCATTTCGTCCAATCAGAGGGACCGGATCCCGCATCTGCATCCGCACCCGCTAATCTCTCCGACGTTTTGCCTTCTCCGACACCGGTACCTGCTTCGTTGCGGCTATGGGGTGGCGGTGGCGACGTCGATGTAGAGGTTTTAGGTATCAGTGGTGATAAGGAGAAAGGTAGCCGAGATAACTCGTTATCGCGGTATGTCTCCGTTCTGTTTGTCAATATTGTTTCTGATCCCAAACTTGTCATATTACCCAGCCTTTCGCCATCCCAGGTCAACCCAGAATCGTCACCCAATACGGATTCATTGTCGTCGTCGAAGCAAAGGACGATCAGGGGTAGGAATCACTCGCATGGTCATCCATCGAGCTATAACCCCCCAAGCCACGGTTTCTCGGGAAAGTATAAAGCCGCGCCCTCGCCTGCCGTCGTATCAAATACTACTGCGGATACCGGTGGACGTTTACCTGAGGAGGATCATGTTGACGGTTCGTATGGAGGAGGGTACGGTCGTGGGTATGGATACGGGTTTGGGGATGAGGTGAGGGGGGAGAGGAGGGGTGGTAGCGGTGTGTTTCATCCCGGGCAAGGTAAGTATATGGTGCGTGGAGGTGAGGCTGCAGGTGGTAGTGGGCGAAGAAGTCATGTAGGAGATCATGGGTATGCAGGATACGATCGCGATCGAGAGAGCTACGACGAAATTCGTGTTACGCCAGCGCCGTCGCATCTTCGAACGACTAGTCTTGGTGGATATAGCGCAGTTGGGTATATGGGCGAAGGCGTCAGTCCTATCGTTAGCCCTGGTGGACGTGTTGGTGGTGGAGTTGGAATGGGTGGAGGTGCAGGAGGAGGACGTAGAGGTGGAGGAGGTGCGGGTGAAATCATGATGGGTGCGACGAAGAGAGTTGGTGGGATTCTTGCTGGGATGGGGGCGTTGGGTGGTATTAGTGCGACGAGGGGTGGTGGCGGCAGTGGGGAGGGGTTTGGAGGAGGGGGGAGGGGGTTTGATCAAGTTTTGTGGGCGAGGTGGGATCGGTTGCCTGACGATCGGTAAGTCTTTCTTCGTGTACTTCTCTTTTTCCGTTTTATTAATTGTATTTTCGTCGTCCCTGATTCTGTTCCTCTTCATGCTGTTTGACTCGATATAGGCTCTTGCTTCTGCTTGGATATGTTCGGGGTATGCAGATTTGGGACTGTTCGGATTTGGGTACGGTGAGGGAAGTATTTAATACTGCTAGCAACGACGTCTCGCGAATGGGTGGTTCAGGTGATGGGCGGGTAGAGGACTGGGGGAGGATTACGTACGCCGCGATGCTCCCGTCTCCGTCTTCGAGTGGGCGGAATTCAGAAGGTCGTAGAGACATTTGTGACGGAGAGAGACCCGTCATCGGGCTGATGTCGGTTTTTCCTTATTGCTCGTTCGCCTGATAGCGATTCTGACTCTACTTCGTCTATAGAACGACTATTCAAGACGAACCAACATTCATTGTATATTCTTTATATAGACACCGTATCGTTCAGAAACTTGTATTCCCAGGACTTGTGCATTTTCAAGCTAATGAAAGATTTATTGTAATCGTGAGTTCTTTTCTTCTCTATGATCATGTCTCCTATGACTTACCGGTGATGCGTTTAGAGTACCGTCAATCCGCCTACTCTTCATATCTTATCGGCTGCATCTTTTCAAACGTTATCTATTATCTCATCTTCATCGCTCGTGCCTTTTGCGACTAGGTCATCAATTCAACCTTCCCCGCCATCTTTGTACCCGTCTAACGCAACCGCAACTACCAACTCGACTATACCAAAGAGCCCTATTTATCGCAACGCAAACACAAATATAAACGCACAAGCAACATCTCTTGGATCTGTATTATTAGCACAATTCTCGGATGATCAATCAACTGATATCGGGTTCCCGCGGCCCGTTTACGCTCTCTCGAATCATCGTCTTTTGGCATTTTGTTCGCCGGCTCCGCCTCCTCAACGTGCTGTGGAGTCTACCCAGGCGTTAACGTCACGTACCTCACGCGCTCGTTCGCCTACTGGAGCGTCTTCACGTCGTAATACGGGCAGCAGCGCGTCGACCAGTCCGGCGAATGCAACTGCTCTTTCGCAAGCTTCGGAGTTGGGTCAAGCGGCGTTAATCAAGGTTGGGGGTTCTGTTTTGAGCGGGATGCGGACGTTGGGGGGTATGGCGTATTCGGCAGCGAAAGCCAAAGCTGAGGAACGTCTTGGTATACCCCCTCCTCCTCCAGCAACATCAACGATAGTTGAAGAGCGCGGAGGGCTCAGTTCGACAGTTGGGAATTTCGCGAGTCGGTTCTTCTCGAGGAGCGCACCAGCTGCTTCAGGTGGTGGTGCAGGTGATGATACGGCGGCGGCGAGGGGTAGGAGGTATTCCACTACGTCGTCGACTTCGGCTGGTAGTGAGGGCGTTGAAGGAAGTGTTAGGGATAGTACCGTCGCCCCCATGACAAAGTCGGGTCCTAGTGAGAAAGGCTACTACGTCACGATCGTTGACCTCAAGCCCCTTCTTTCCTCTTCCTCTTCGCATTCATCCGCCACTGGAACGCCCACCGAACCGCCTATCATATCCGAATTCTTGGCTTTGAGACACCAGCCTATCGCCGCTTTGCGGTTCTCGAGCGACGGAAGCTCGATATTGGTATCACCTAGGGATGGTCAGACACTACAGGTGTTCAAGATTCGCCCGAAGAGCCTTGCTATGCGAACGTTGTCCGGGAAGATTGCTCGCGCTGCGAGGACAGCACCTGACGCGGCTCCCGGTCCTGATTCTCGATCTTCAAGCAGTCCGCCTCAGCGTAGGAATCGTCCGACGACAACCTCACTACAAATGACGGCGGCGAGTCCGAGTTCTAGTCGTCCCACCTCCTCTGCTTCTGGTGCGAGCGCTGGGTGGGCTGTTATGCAGGATCCACCTCTGCATGTTTATGATTTGAAACGTGGGAGGACCTCGGCCGTGGTGGAAGAGATTGAATGGGCGGACGATGAAAGGTGGATCGCGATTGGGACGAGGAAGAGGACGGTTCACCTGTTTGCGGTCAATCCTTACGGCGGGAAGCCTGATCTTAAGAGCCATTTGCAGGGTGTCGTGAGGAACGTAGATGAATTAGTATGTTCTCTATTTTCTCTTCACGAAATAGCTTTGCAATAAGTTGGATTCTATAGCAGCCGTTATCTACGGAGGTTCATCCTCTTATTCGACTTCGACCGCAGAAGCAGCCCGACCCCGATCAGTACCAAGCACCACTTACGTTCACATTCTTCAAATCGACCCCCTCGACGGTACCTAATCACCTACTCCCTGCACCCATATCGTCACCACGGCACTCACATCATGTCGGTTCGCTCGGGTCGACGGTGGACACCGAGTCCGTATCTTCCCGACAGACCGAACGATCTAATAATTTCCAGGATATCCTCGTCTTCGATCCGACCGATGGGGTCCTTTCACTTCGCCGTGCCACTTTAGAACTTAAAGCTATGGATGAGGGTGTCGGGATAAGGGGTTTACCCGCTTCTGTACCGGTGTTGGGGCCCACAAGCATATCTTTGCCGAAGATGGGTGCTGCTGGTCGTCTGAGCGTCTCGCCGGGAGTCGGCGGTCCGAGCAATACCATTTCGAATACTCGGCCAACATGGGGACGAGCTCAACCAAATTCGGCGGCAGATCAATCTCCAGAGCTAACGGCGAGGGAGCGTATTGCAGCGACTTGGAATTTACGCAGGCTGCCAGAGCGACCTGAGATCCGAAAGTCATTGGTCGGTTTGAATTCACCGAGTCAGAGGAAACTAGCCGTCCCTTCCAAGTGAGTAGTTTACGCTTACCTCATTTCTGGTGTATTTTCTGATGTTTTCGTGATTTTTTTTTCGTTAGCTGGCTCGCGCAAGCCGAGCTCTCCACCTACTCACAATCAACACGAATTCTTCCGCGTTCGATCTATCTCTTGCATCAATTCACGTTCCGTACACTTGGTGAGGACTACCATGCCCTTATCCGAAGTCATCGCTTCGACGTTGGAGGTTCGAAGATTGAGGTGAGGAGAGAGGTCGAGGCGAGCGCCTTGACAGCTGGAACTGGCGAATCTTTTGTAGAGGGTTTCTCTCATCATCGAGATGCTAGGCGACCATCCTCTTCGTTCGACGAACCACTGGCCTCCGCGTTGGGTGCTGGGCTTGACCCTACTCGTGCGCCTCCGATTCTACCCATGCTTCCAAATGGTACCCCAGGTTCCGGGCCCAAGTCGATCAGAAATGCAATTCCGATACGCTCCATCAGTGACAATATGACCGAAAGCATAGGACGCATACGCAACCAATTCCATCAACGAGTACGATCTCCTCGTTTGCGTGCCACGGATGGCACGGCGAGCGGATCGGGGTCTACGCCGTTGGAGTTTGACGAAGAAGATGAGGATTCTTTGTCAAGAGATGATGAGGGGTTGTTGGATAAGGGAATCATCATCCGCGGTGTATCTCGTCGAACTGATTCGGGAACCAATCTGACAACGCGTCCTGTTCACGGACGGCAGCTGGAGGAGGACGCCGACGCGGACGACCTCTGGCGAACTTGGGAATCTCAGGATCGATTGGCGATAGAGGAGGCGGAGAGGTTTGACGATATTTCGGTGGTCGGCTTGCTTGATGAGGAACAGGCTTCAATGGATCAAAAGATGAAGGCGAGGGGACGGAGGCATTGATATAGAGATGTACTCCATTTGCCATTGTCCGTTAGCAATGTAGTGTGCAATTGATTGAAGACATGACGCTACACAAATCATAGTGAGACTCGAAATTTTTCTCTACTCACGCCGTGAGATGTGGAGAACATCAAACTAGACGCCAGCAACGTTTATCGCAATAGCCCAAGTGAATTAACAATTGTTGAGTCTCGATCAGGAATACTTATAGCACTGCGCAAACGTTAGAGGTGGAACATAGGGGACCTTTCGTTCTTGAACATCTTCAGACGATGCTCGTAGTGGTACTGGACTGAGATAAAGCCAGAAACCTCAAGGACTACAAGGATAATATAAGGTCCCTAGCCTCTTCGGCTAGATTCTTCACCGAAATGGATGTATACTTACGCCTAACCTAGGACTGGCTCCTCACGGTCGCTATTTCTTATTGTGATTTTGGCTTGTCGATATCCCTGCCTATAGTTGAGACAAAGAGACACATTCGCGATAGTGCATTCTTCTGCCAATCAAGCCCGCGCATACGAATCATATATTTAGCTAGAATATTCCCAGCACTCATCCGGTTTAGTGAGCATCGATAAATGCTTCGTGATGCTCCATCTGCGAAGCTCCTTCCAAATGAGGTCTTATTGCATGCTGACTGTCTTTTGTCTAGTGGTTAGTATCGGGCCCAATAAACGCTTCCGCCTCAAGGATCGGTTCGTCTGCTCGATTCGTTATCTGCGAATCAGGGTGAAGGGCGGGGTGCATCACCTCTCCGGAAGTGAATAGAAATTTCCTCAGGAGTTGGAATTATGAAATGACTTCCAGATCCCAAGACTGGCATCTGCTCTGAGAACCTATGGCCAATGTATAATTCCACAACTCCAAATCAAGGACGTAGGATATACCGCAAGGAGAATGTTACGACACACGAGTGATTTCTAGGCTGCAAAGCTATGACCGAGGGTATCCATTTCTGGTGAACAAGCCTTGACCTTCACGGCATGGTCGACGGTTCGACAATAGTCTACTTGTGAGTACTTGAGGATTCAAGAGATCTAAAATGAGCCGCACCGCGAACAAAGTTAGAGACTGAGAAATAGTACGCACCCATGAAAGGATATGAATGGTCGTACTCTGTCTCAGGTAAAAAATCATTTAGGAAAAGTAAAGTCAAATTTTTTGAACCGTTACTTCCGTCCCTATACCAACGCAAAGAGTGGTAATACCTGCAGAGGGCTGATGATGCTACGGTCTCCTGGGTCCTCCCACACCCTGTGGAATTATCGTAGATTCCTCGACATGTATTGCAATCTTCACCCTTCCACGGAGTTCTATGCAAGGTCGAAGATCCTAAATCTTACAACATAAAGAAGCATTCTCCTGGCTCTGTGGAAGGGGCGTTTTATGTATTGCACGTAAATGGAATGCCATTCGCCGAGTGCGGAGCCTCGTCCTCTTCGCCGCTCAACCAGTCTCCCAAAAATTGATAAACATCAGATACGCGTGTTACCACAGGATGCAGGGGGCCATACTCTGCCTCGTTTGTGACAGAGGGAGATTGAGTGCTCGTCCAATCGGCGAGGTGCGTGTACAAGGGGCTGTAAACATGGTCATAACCCGTAATTGAGTACTACGCCGTGTGTAAAACTCACCTGATACATGGCGTGGCCCCAGCAGGTTTCCATTTTGAAAGAATACCGCAACTTTGAATTATCGACGATCTTCAAATGGCCATGCAGAACAAGACTATAGGCACCAGCGAGGCAACCTTACCTGTGCCAACTGCTACACAACTAGAATCTTTCTGCATCTGACGACACCTAGTCAACCGCGGGTCGGTGCAATGCTCGTTCGAAATGTAAAAGTTCTCGGTTAACTTGAGATGCCATAATTTGTCCGAAAAAAGAAGGAAGCACTCCCCAATCGATCGGTCAGCCAGTGAAAGGGCGAGCAACGTTCTTTGAGTCAGAAGATATATCATAAGTCTGCCGTAACTGGAGTTCCGGTACGGTTAGCGTTTGTATAAGCTTCGGTAAAATTCGGTCAAGTCATGGAATAGACAAATGAGTCCAGGCCTTGAAAGCTGTAGTATCAAGCTTGAAGGTCGAAATGGGAAAGCTGCATTCGCAAGCGTGATCGTGGTCGACGCCAATAAGCACGGTACATAGCTGTGAAAAGGCGTACGAAAGTCTGAGTATAGAGATACACGTATTGATAGAAGCGTTCAGACGGGGAAATGCGGCCCACCGATATATACGACGGCGATGGCGTGCCCGTAGGGATCCCATGACCGCTCGGATCGACGAGTCTTGCCCAATACGTGAGGGGCGTGAGGCTAGATGGGCACACACCCACGGCGTCAACACGCGCGCGAAGTTAAGAAGCATTTCAGGTGGTCTCAACATCTGCCGGAATTTCGGCCGTCAAGTCTACGCCAATTCGCCACTACGGAAAGGGTTGGACGGCAGAACTAGCTATGGGAAGAAGGGCCTTGATCAGCTCAGCGCGCACTCGATCCTGGAATGGATTCAAGCTAAGAACCCACCTCCGTTAGTGAGAATGCATCAGACTTCTTTATAGAAGGAGCCAACAGGTGATGGCGGTCCGTACCCGAACTACAGCTACGTACGACCAACCGCCATCAATTGCATCTCGCCTACGACAGCTCCGCGGGGGGAGGTGATGTCACAACCATGGCGCGCTACGTGGGCCATATCTACGCCTGGTGCAGCCATCAGGATGAGACAACACGTTGTCCTGATTGCGGTGGTTGGTAAGCTCCGGGAGGTAAGTGTGGATGGATGAAAGAGTGGGGCGACCCGTGCACATCGTGAGAAGGACACGTACCAAGACATTGACTTGATAAATGGTATCAAGGAAGGAATGGCACCGACTTGCTGCGCCACAGCGAGTTATGGAGGGATAGCAATAGATTAAACGCTTAGCGCTACCTGAAGGTGGTCATATTTTCGACAGTAGAGGGGAGGTCAAATCGAGCGCCAGCTGACTGTGTTATTTCGAGCTGTAGCGTGCCGGGTCAGACTGATAGCGCACGTTTCAAGCCTCGAGGGTCATAAAAATGGTGGGGAAGCCGTGGCTTACTTCCATGCGTGCAGAGAGCTGCGGCGAAAAGTGAAGCACCGTAAACGGTAGTAATAGTCACGGATGGTGCGCAAGCTAATGATCAAGGTCAGCAACCGGGCTAAGGAATGTCCGCCATAGCTGGCGTACTAAAACTCGAGCGCTATAAAATTCCGAGGTAAGCCGGAATTTGGGCCGGTTTGGTAGGTCCATAAGACACAGCAAGGGTAGGGGATATACGTGCTCGTGATGGTAAAGGGACTAACCAGCCAGTGCTGCGTCCATTACAAGGCTCGGACGATAAGGATAGTCCCATGTGCTATAAGGTTTTGCGCCATCATGGCCATAAGTAGGTGACGCTAATAACCCATTAGACAAGCTGCACGATGTACGATAGACTCATACTACCATGCCGAATCCATCCATATTTATTGAACCGCGTGAGCGACTTCATATTAGGACCCGGAGGCGCACCATGAGGCTAATCGATTGATAGTCCAGGTACTACCCGAGTCGCGGAACTCGAAAAAGGTCTCACCTGGTTGTAGGTCACCCCGCAACTCGCCGGAATCAAATAATGGAGAGACATCTATGAAAAGGGTGTCGAAGGGACAAAAGCGAATAGCTGTCTGGATGAAAAGGAGAATGGAATTAAGCTGACCCAGGAACTTCGGCAGATAAGAATTCGGGGAAAGACTGCGCGAAAGAAGGCTTAGCACCCGACACGGTGGTCTTTGTCCTTCTCCGCCGCCATCAACGAGGCTTTACGCTCTCTTTCTCCCGGTATCACCATCGCGCCCACTATTACCCCGCAAGTTGTATATAAACTTTTGCCTGAAGGCGGTTCAGTTGTTCGCTCCAAGACGGTCATAAGATGGCATGACGTACGCTCGAACTTTCTTTTCGTTCCGAAAAGACGCGTCTATTTCATTAAACTGAAATGCGACTTGGTCCGATGGCGTTTAGCAGTCAAAGCTCGAGAGAAGCAAGGAGCTGTTTGGGTCCAGAAGGGCTGACGGGTGAACGTGCGAGGTAAGCCGTAGAATTTGGAAGAACATTGGGATGACAGCTTCTGCCTCACCTTTTTCGCGAGGTGGAAGCTTCGAAGCATTTAAAATGTCAGACATACGAATCCGGGGTCCGTTCACATCCCACGTCGTGAATGTGGCTAGAAGATTGCGGTTGAATGTATGTCATGGGATGCTTGACAAGAATGCATGGATGTTGCATGGCGTCGAAAATATGTCGAGGGGTGGGGAAGCTATCAGAGAAGTATGACATCCAATGGAAATGATTCAGACGTCTTTTCGAAGCGTTGAAAAGAAGTAAGACTTACCTGAGCGTACGTAATAATTCTAGCCGGGCTGGGGTAGGCAGAGTGTGTACACGGCTCTAACCTAATATTTGCTACTCTATGTCTTGTAGGAAACGAAGCTCTTGACCAACCGGCTTCAATACCGGACTTGGCTTGAACGCTAAGTATTCCCATCACTGGGATTGGCTGTGCTAGCCGAAGGGAGTATCACGGGACACATGCGGGGAAGAGGGTAACGTACATCGTGAGTAGCTAAAGAGGGATTAGTTGGAGGCGGGATGCTTGATCCTGATTCCCGAAGGTTCCCGCCCGCCCCTGCGAATATTCCCAGAAGTCGTCTTGCCGATGCGAATATGATAGGCTGATGGGACAGCCAATGAACGTTGGCCGCTTTCGACGTTGGTGATTGATCAAGTCGGAGCTCAAGAACACAGTCCTGGTGCGGTGCGCCTAGTTTCCATTACTCACGTAGTCGGTGAACCATGCGGGTATGGAAACTTGGAAGTAGCGATTTGAGCATCATTCCGGATCGTAGTATGATACGGATCGGCAAAGTGAATTTACCGGCACCGCGAATGTTGGGACACTAAAACGAGGTAAATTGTACGATGGGAGGGGAATGTTTGTGAAGGGCGCTTGTGGTGTTGTTGATGGGCATGTCTACTACCCCCGACGCCAGACCATTACTGATGGTGATTAAGGAGGGAGGGGGCGTGTCCTGGCGGGGTCCCTGTCAGAGGTTCCATTGGATTTTCGATCGCCCGACCCCTACGGCGCATCACAATTGGGCGTCTTTTTTTACTCTGGTTGTGGCTGATCGAATGAATTTCTAGGCTGGAACAGTGTGAGGGGTGCATGTGGGGGAATAGTGAAAGTAGTCAAAACATAAGGCCATATAGGGAACGAAGTACGTGTGATAGTGAGTTTAGAAAGGAAGACAAAGTGGGAGGAGAGGCGTGATGAGCGCCACGAATGAAATAGGCGAGGCGGCCATGAGGCGAATTGGCGCGCCATTTGGGATTACTGTAAGGAAGAGGGATTTCACCGGAAGGATCATGGGGAGCGATGTGGTACGTTAACGATAAGAGATGGTTGGGGGGGATGGGCATATGGTAAAGGCGATAGGGAGGGTTGGGATTATCGTAATTCGTTAGTGACCGCGGAGGAGGAGTAGGAGGTAATCACGGAAGAAGGGGGTGAGTGGGTAATCGCGGCGGGAGGACCGGAGTCGGACTTGGAGAAGACTGGGTCTGAGAGGCTCGGTGTGCTGCGGACATGAGGCGAGGTACGGTGGCATTTCAGCTGTTCCAAAAAGACCGTTCTGATGATTGCCTCTCTCACCAAAAACAGAAACGACGCTCAAGGGCGGCCATGAGGCTCAGAGACCCCGACGAGTGTGGCGTGAGCCTCTTGCCTGCCGAGAGCGGGATCCCGTCGGGGTTTGATCTTAGTTGGCGGGAACCGAACTCAGGGGCGGTGGATGGCAAATGATGGAGTGCCCGGGGTCGCAGGTGGTGTGACCCGTGACCAGTGAAAGGGCGCCGCCGGATGATCTAGCCGCGTTTAGGGTCAGTGAAGTGCATTTCCAAATTTGGAAATATCTGGCGCGGACTAAAGACATTTGGACTTGGTATTAGTTTCTTGCCTTCTTCCAGATGCTCCTCCTCCTCCTCCCCTAACTCTTTCCTTTCCTCAACCATTCCCGCTCGTCGTCGTCCACAGCGACCATCCATCATGTCCGCATCTCCTCAACAGGATTCTCTTTTGCCACCAGCCCCGACGACCACCACAATGTCAATCACCGAGGTCTTGTCCCCACCCATCTCCAATCTCCCATCTCCCGACATCCTATCTTCCCAAACTCATTCTCAACTCGCCGCCCTGCTCTCTGATGCCTGCAAAGAAGCAGAGCAACTTCGCCGTGAACTCGCATCCACTCGGAAACGCCTCGAAAAAGCCGAAAGGCTCGTCACTGCCCTTTCAGCTATTGGTGGTCAAGGGACCGGGTCGCCGAATAACTCTCCCAACATCAGCACTCATAACAACACGCCAGCCACAGCATCTCACAACCCAGATGCCGCGCGAGCTCTACTCATCGAATATGAGGAGAGGGTCACTAGAGCAGAACAGGCTCGGGATGAGGCAGAGGCTCGTCGACGCGTGATCGTTGATAACTGGAACCAACTCGACCGTTATTTGCACGGTATCGAATTCCATGCGTCCGATGCCAGAGCGGGATTCGCAAGGATCGTCGCCGAGGGTGGCGGTCCTTTGGTTCTCGCAGATCTGAACGCTTTACCTGCCGCGAGTAGATCCCTCTTCTCTACTAATCAGTCGTCCATGGGTCCTCCATCTACAGTCGTATCTTCCCGACACCATCAACCGCCTTCTAGGAACAATTCTGCTAGTTCCACTGCTTCCGTTACGAGGTCTACTCATTTCCCGTTAACGTCTCTTCCACTTCCACCTCATCCCAATCCTGGTAGCCGCGTTCGCCACCGTGATGGGAGCATCGATAACGGCGATCCCATGCAACCCCCGTCAAAAAAATCAAGAACAGTGTACGCCGACCCGGTAAGTCTATTTTTTGCTCCATCGATATACCTTTAATTCAACCCTATTCTCCATCGTAGTCAAGTTCTCCTCATCTATCTAATGCTCAGTACGCCCAACAAGCCTACGGAACTCCGACCCTTCATTCTATATCCCGAAAAGACGATGTCGATGTTCGGGTCACCTACGTCGATCAGCATGGTCAGCCAGTTCCACCTCCTCATGAATATCATTCCTCGCAGTACCCACCACCTCCACACACTATGCAAGTGAGTACCTCATTCTCCGTAGCGATACGGCTTAGACTAATGATATACACTCTCAGTCACATCATCGAAGTAGTCGCCACGCTACCCAGCCAATCTACCACCACGGCCAAGCTAGACTCATCAACGACAAATACGGCTCAATCCATCGTTCTCGTTCTCGTTCACCATCTCGTTCCCACTCCCGTTCTCCTAGCGCTGAATCCGAGAACATTGACGAGCTTTTGTTAGCCGCAACAAGTGACGAAAACCAACAGCGCTCCAACGGCCCTACCGTCAACGGACTCCACCATCACGGCCACCACGCCGCCAGCCAAAGTCCTAACGGACCCGCCTATCCAGCTCACCACATATCCTCTACTCGCTCGAGCTCTCATCGCCATCGAACAGCGACTCAAGCTCCTCATTCGTCTGCTTACGCCTCACCTCAGCCGACGCCCGTCCACATCTCTGTCCCTCTCCACTCCTCACAGCGTTACTCTCCACCACCTCCACCGCCGCAGGCTGCTCCTCCCGCTATAGAGTATCGGACGACTCGGTCGAGCCGTTCCACTCACGTCGAGCCTGGACCTCTCCCTCAGCCCGGCCAAGTCCAAACCTACCAAACCCACGTCTTTGCGCCTGTCGTAACTGGCGCACCCGTCAAAAAGAGCAAGTTTGGCGCAAGCGGAAGTTCAGGAAATTTGTCAGTAACAGCGTCTACTGCAGGTGAAGTGCTGATAACATATCTCGTCCGACTTAATGCTAATCAACTCGGTTTCCAGGTTCTCAATCCCAAACTGCCGAATCTAACGGAGCAGCTCCAGCTCCTCCACCAGCATCGTTCCCGCCTACGAATGCCCAGGGCCAGCGTATCTGTAGGCAGTGTGGCCTACCGGGAAGGTATAAAGAGGGGAAATGCGTCGAGAAGTGGGGTCCGGGGCCGCAAGGGCCAGGGACCGTATGCGATAGGTAGGTGATCGTTCCTTGTTCATGCCTTTTCCTTTCATCACGCCGTTCTGTTCACGCCTATGTGGCTTTTTACCCCGGAGTTGATACTCCATTGGCGTCTATAATGTGTCTCCGTTTATGTTGGTTATTTTACCCCGGATCGTCTCTTTGATCCGTTTCAGGATCGACGCTCTGGGTCCCTTAACTAGATGTCGACATAATTATTTATTGATTTTATCCTATCAGGTGTCGAAAGAAGATGAAACGGGTCGAACGCCGAGGGACTCTCGAAGGTCAACAGCTCGCTGCGCAGACCGCAAACGCGGTTGCTGCTGCTCACTCCTCTTTCCAGCAGCAACAAGCTCAAGCACAGGCTGCGTCTCATGCTCGTACCATCCAACAACCTATCCATCGATCAGACACTCTCCCTCTTCCCACGTCGTCACGCTCCGAGGGCTCTGCATACGCTCATCGTGGCGAACGAGACGACTCTAGCGCCAATCTGAGATCGGCTATCGCAAACTCGCAAGCCGCTGCCGCAGCTAGTGGCGCTTCAGCAACTAGTCGTCGTGGTGCCCAACCTCCTTCTCCGCCCAGCATCGCTACTTTATCGGAAGACGCTACTTCAACTTCTCGCACGCATAGTCGGTCCAACTCTCGCAGTGGTGGAAGGCGGGTACGACCTCCGTCAACACCTAAACAAAGTGGATCCCCGTCTGCAGACACCAATACCATCAGCGCCAAACGGTCACAGTTGGTGGGCGACGAAGTCGGCGCTCGAAAGGTAGGAAAGATGCCCACGTCGTCTATGCGCATGGATATAGACGGAGATTCACCGAATGTCGTAGATGGCGGTAGTGGTGAGGGGGATGCAGACGCAGAGGCTGACGCTGATGCAGAGGCCGAGGCCGAGGTGGAAGCCGACGAAGGCGAGACTCTCAGGGAGCTGGCCGAAGCTGCGGGCGTGGCGGACGATAGCCGTAGTCGAGACGCCGATGGGGAAGTCGCGGATGAAGTTGACGCGGATGCTGAGGCTGAGGCCGACGCAGAGGCAGAGCTGCTTGAAGCTGTCGACGCCGCAGAAGCCAATAGCAGCTCGAGTGGTGGTAATTGGTTGAAGTCCGAAAGCCTTTGATGTCTTCATCGTATTTTCGTCGCTCTACTCGCCTGCTATGTTTGCATGTCCGTTTATTCCTGTCCGTTATGATGCTTTCTCATTGCCTGCTTGTGTCGCATATATCATCTTGCATTAAACATGTATATACAAATCTTTCTTTGCCTCTCAACAGAGTACTTGGATCTTACCTGTTATGCTCGCTCGCTATCAGTACCTGTAAAAAGAGGTTTCTAGTTCTCATAACGGGGATAACCTCATCCCTCATATTAACCACGACGATGCGTTCATTGAATAGGTCCAGGCGCAGACCACGTAACTTCAAAACCGACAGGTATGTAGGCTGGGAACCAACCTCTATGTCGAGAGTATGACAGTCGATACTCTTAGAATAGAGTGGACCGTCGGGTTAGGGTTAGGGATGCATGAATCGAATCCAAGTGAGTTTCGCGACCTGTATGTCAATCGTCCAGTCGATAAAATCATAACTTGCAATCGCAAGAGTCGACAAAAATACCCTTGTCCTCAAATCTGATATGCGATCAACCGTCGAACGTTTCGACACAGCATTTGGGGCATATATATGCGGAATCAAAGCAGCTGAATTCACGCCAGTACGTATATAAGGATCATTAACCTTACACTACTAGCTAATGGGCCATATCGCTCACAGCTCCTTCAATATTGCGCGTCTGACGGGCACGATATTCAATATCTTCGTTTCAAGCTCTACGACATCGCAGATAATCTTGAAACGACGAAATTTTCGTTTGTCGACGCCAACTCTTTCCAGATCGAGCTATCTCTGTATGCGCCAATGTACCCCGCTCCCATAGACATAATATCCATCATTGAGTCGAGCCTAGTACCAACTTGGCGAGTAATTCGTTCACTACACGGCGGCACAAAAATCCCCCCCCCCACGCAGTTTTATGGATACCATATTCGAGCTAAATTGGGGATCTGCTCAGCACGGCATCAACAACACCACCTACCGTATCTGGACCATCGTCAGGCGGATATTTCGCGAAATCATGGCAATCGATGACGATGAACGACTCTTGCCATACTTCTCCTAGATGCTAGCCATACAGAGCTGGGTTTGCCCTCGATAAAATATCTTACTTGCGCAGGAAAGGGTGGATATCTGCCATAAACTCTGCTAATCCCCTCGACGGACTTATCCAATGTCACATAGGCTTATTTGGTTACAACAAGCGATCGATTTACTGGCCTGGGCGTACTACTATAAAGGCGATCACGATGCTGCCATTTCTTGCCTTCAGGAAGCCCTTCAAATAAATAATTCGCTTGATGACTGCGGGATTCAAAACATCCCAATAGCATACCAAATATCCCGTATACATTCTTCTTGTCCTTCTCGTCTCCAGACATTCGTGCAAGACTATCCGGTAGCGCAAAACACTGCATGCCTCTTGGCCTCTTATGCTTTTATACTTGAATCCTGCGGGAATTACTCTGACGCTTTCTATATTGGGAGAGATTTGCTCATAATCATCGATGCACTTCGAGATAAAGCTGGCGAACTGCCATCAAATTTGAATTTCTTCGGCGACATGGCCGTGTGGCTTCGAGCCAACCTTCCCACATGGGTCGAAATGGTCCGCAAATCAGCGGTCGATGAGGAGATTGATGAGGCAGAGGGGGATGCAAAGCTAGAGAGGTACGTGTTCGATACTAAGCGTGGTACCTATTTACGACGCTAAATGTCAACCATCTAGCTCCGTTTCTCATGATTACGTTGAATGAGGGATCGCAATATGATTCAATGTCACGACTTTCTATTGTGTTTTTTATCATAGCATTCTGACCCATACCTCGTTCGTACTCTTACTTTAGTCTACGGCCCTACCTGTTCCTTCTCTTAAACTATATCAAACACCGGTGAGAGGAGGACCTCGATTTATAGACGCCATCGAAGCACAGCTAAGGGATCTCGTTCTTTCAATTGACTCATCTCCCGCGGGTACTAGACGATCGGCGGTATGGTTGCATTGGTCGAGCTGTGCTTGCAGAATTCCAAGTCGATTCGTGGGTGTTCGAGCCAAAATTGTATGGTATAAGATGTGTTATCAAAACGAAGAGGCGATGCATAAACATATCAACATCCAGCGAGAAGGCGACGAGATAGTAATGAATATAGCAAATGAGGCGGAGAAAAGAGTAGATATCCGAACAATATGAAAGTAATAGAGTAGAGACAATTTTTGAGAAGGATGTGAGAACGAGAAACAATTAAAAGACAAAACAAACAGATTAACATTATCCAAGTACAAAACAAAAACCCTCCCGGTCCCAAAGCATAGACATATCCCATCTTACCCACAGAACCTGATCAAACGACCTCCCCCTCCAAACTTGTCCCCACCGCCACCACCCCTTGTCGCAACAATTTCACCTGCTCCTCCTTCACCTCCTCCGCTTCTGACACCACCACCCACGCTAGGGCTCAACGTAGGACTGACTCCATATCCGCATACCTTACCAGCGAGACTGATAGGTTGAATATATGACGGCGCTGGGGTAGCAATGGCAGCGTCGTAAGTTTGAGGGTCGTAATCCGCATTCCCAACGACTTCTCCGTCTACCACTAGCAGCGACCTGAACATGCCATCAACTCGTGTGAATCTTTTCTGGGCGTCTGTGACGTAATCGACGGCGTCTAATACGAAGCGTTACCTCTCAACTTATCATCCCCAAACGCTCACACACTGCACCATTGCCCTCCTAGGCGAGCCTTCGGCGCCACGGTTGACTCATGTTTCTCGATATTGAAAAGGAAACATACGAGCGACCTAGTTCATGCGACGAAGGGTTACCCAAAGGCATGTAGTACAAAACCCATCTTGAGCACTTCAACCAGTTGCTTTCCCCTCCATCTTCGTCCTGATCTCTTGACGTGCCCCATTTCGCCGTAACCCATTGATCTACGTCCATCTTCACCCAACGTATATAAAAAAAGAAATTTAAACGTCCCTATTTAGGCTGAGCTGTATCTCATCAAGCTTCTCATGCATTAGCGAGGCCAGACTTATAGAGAACCTAGCTCTTTCGCCCACGCTCCCGCTATCCCACCACTGCGCATCCCCTTTCATCCAGTATTATAGCAGGGTTATCTATTGCTCTTGCTGGCGCCATCGTTGCCTTCGATTACGCAGCTTCCCAGATCGGGACTTCCGCCCACATGGTAAGTTTTCATCGCGCTAAGAGTCGCCTCATGCTAAACAGCATCAATATATATTTAGAACACTTAAAATAACTGACGTTTTCGTACGCTTTCAGACGACATGCTCAAGCAGCTTCACGCTCGCAAGCCGGAGTGATAGAGACCATCTTAGGATTCAAACGACACTACCGGTGAGTAAATACACTTTTCTGTCTATCAGATGACTTATTATTATGCTTCCTCCATGCGTGCACCACACGCTTTGCAACATATACAGCTCCTCTTTACGCAAACCGACATCACCTAGATGTCCTCCCTCCCAAGCCGTCACAGACATTCTACGTCACATGCCTCTCTGCTTTACATAACCCTTTTCGTGAATGATTAATAGCAGGTATCGTGTCATGGTAGCCCGACGTAAATAGGTCCAGATAGAACAATAAAACTAACACCTTTGCATGCGCCCAAGTCTCGAGTTCCACATACCCGTGAGAGATATACTTCAACAAGGTGACCATTTCTGACTGCACAGTTCAACAGCCCCTACCAATATAGATGTCGTTATCCTAGTATCATGATCCAATGATTCGGAAGCGTTTGATATCGTTCATACATATAGGGCTCCTAACCTCGCTCACCCCCCTCTCTTGGCCTTTCGCAATATCGTCACCGCTTCACCCAGCGTTACGCTCCATTTCCAATTTGAAACGCCACTACTAAAGACTTACCATGGATGCAACTAGCTTGGTATTCACCATCATAGACGCTGGGATGAGGATCAAGGCGTCCATCGATAAATTGAGTGATCGAGTAACCTTCACAACGGCTCACACTGATTGACATCACTGTAGATCAACCGAAATCGTCGGCGTCTCCGCGACCTTGCAGACGACACCCTCGAAGACCTCTACGCTATGAAGTCATTCTGCGTTCTACATAATCCAGATCTTACGAATGCGCCTGAACTCAAAACCTCGCTAGTCAAACTACACAAGTGGGTATCTCACTTCCTTCTATAATTCCGCTACGACTGACTGTCCATTAGTAAATTGTTGAATGTCGCTTCCAAGTGTGACCGCACACTCATTATCCAGTCGAAACGCAAGGTGACCAAGATAGTACGAGGCTTCAAATCATGGAAGGACGCAGATGATGTCGAATCTGAAGTGAGCCGCCTACGAGAGGTTATCCAAGGATGCATGAATCGAATCCAAGTGAGTTTCGCGACCTGTATGTCAATCGTCCAGTCGATAAAATCATAACCATGAAATCCCAAGCTCTACGTGGCCGTGCGGAGTGAACTTGCGATCGCAAGGGTCGAGCACAGCGTCCTCGTTCTCACTACCGATATCCGCGCAAACATCGGACACTTCGACGAGGCATTTGGGGCATC
The DNA here is from genome assembly GCA_014058305.1 of Pleurotus tuber-regium. NCBI lineage: Eukaryota > Fungi > Basidiomycota > Agaricomycetes > Agaricales > Pleurotaceae > Pleurotus > Pleurotus tuber-regium. Next base: position 52,830 of record JACFYU010000017.1, on the reverse strand, counting down.
TATATGCGGATCCAACTCAGCTGAATTCACGCCAGTATGCATACAAGGATTATCAACTATATACCACTCGCTTATGGGCCATCCCGCTCACAGCTCCTTCAACATTGCGCATCCGACGGCTATGATATTCAGTATCTTCGTCTCAAGCTCCACGATATCGCAGACAACCTTGAAACAACCAAATTCTCATTCGTCGACACCAGCTCTTTCCAGATCGAGTTATCATTGTATACACCGATATACCCCGCTCCCATAGACATAATATCCATTATCGAGTCGAGTTTAGTACCAATTTGGCGAGTAATCCGTTCATTACAGAGCGGTACAGAAATTCCCCTTACACGCAGTTTTCTGGACACCGTATCCAAGCTCAATTGGGGATCCGCCCAGCACGGCATCAACAGCACCACCTACCGTATCTGGGCCATCGTAGGGCGGATATTTCGCGGAATCATGGAAACCGATCACGATGAAAGACTCTTACCGTACTTCTCCTGGATGCCCAACAACAAAGAGCTGGTCTTGTCCCCGAGGAAGCATCTCGCTTGCACAGGAAAGAGCGGATCTCCTGGATGCCTAGCAACACATAGCTTGTTTTGTCCCCGAGAAAACATCTTATTTGCGCAGGAAAGGGTGGATATCTGCCGTAAACTCTGTCAATCCCCTAGCCAGACCTATCCGAGGTCACATCGGCTGATTTGGCTACAGCAGGCGATTGATTTGCTGGCCTGGGCTCACCACTATAATGGCGACAACGACGCTGCGATTTCTCGCCTTCAGGAGGCTCTTCGAATATACAGTTCTCTTGACGATTGCGGCATTCAAAGCATCCCGATCATATTCCAAATATCCCAGCTACATTGTTTTGGTCCTTCTCCCCTCCAGACATTCGTGCAAGACTATCCGGTAGCGCAAAACACTGCATGTCTCTTAGCCTCCTATGCTTTTGTACTTGAGTCCTGCGGGCGTTACTCTGATGCTTTCTATATTGGAAGAGACTCACTAACAATCATCGATGCTCTTCGAGACAAGGCTGACGAATTGCCTTCGAATTTCGACTTCTTCGACGCCGATGCCATGTGGCTTCGAGCCAGCCTTCCAACATGGGTGGAAATTGTCCGCAATCCAGCTATCATTGAGGACGTCGATGAGATGGATGAAGATACAGAGTTAGAAAGGTACGTGTTTGATGGCAAGTGCCGTAGATGTTCACATCGCTAAAGGTCGATCATCCAGTTCTGTTTCGCATGATAATGTTGAATGGGGGATCGCAATATGATTAATCTTTATCACTTGCTCTCCTGTTTGTTGATCATAGCATCCCAGACTACGCCCCGTTTGTACTTTTGCCTGTACCATTCCCGCTTTCTCGCTCGCTCCTTTCACGATCAGGTCATCTATCCGATCAATCCTTTGTACCCATCTAACGACGTCCACCGCCACCAACTCGACTTGACAAACAAAACCAATTTATCTCAATGCAAATATAAACTATAATCATCACTTAGCATATTACCATCATGATTATCGGACGAATAGTAGTTGGGTTTTGGTCCTACATACCCTCACATCGGCGTTTTATTTGACGGTTCTGCTTGCTCGTGCACCCGGAGGAGTATCTTTTCGTGGTCATAACATGGGTAACAGCGCATATACCATAAAAGCGAGCGAACCCACTGTTTCGTAAGTTTTGGAGCTGGGTTAGGCGGCGATGATCGTGTAATCGAGGTCGGGGGTTCATGGTTCGATGTTGATTGGAATATGGGCGTTGGGTAGCCGAGAAGCATCCTTCTCCTCTCTTGACAGGAACAACGATGGCTGAAGAACGTGGGGGACACGGTTCGACTAGTAGAAATTTTGCGTTTAGGTTCTCCGCAAGGAGCGCAACAGCTGCGTTTGATTCTGCGGCAGGGACGGGCGGTCATCTGCTACATCGTTGACTCTGTGTGACAGTGGGCGTGCTGAAGGAAGTATTAGGGATGGTACTGTCGTTCCCATGACGAAGTCAAGTCCTAGGGAGAAAGGCTATTACGAGACCATTGTCGACCTCAAGCCTCTCTTTCACATTCATCCATCACCGGAACGTCGATTGAACCGACTCGAATTCTTGGCTTTCATCAGTTGTCGCCGTTAGGTAGCGTCGCCTGGAGATGGTTAAGCGTTGCAGATGCTTAAATTCAGGCAGAGGATTCACACTATACCAACGCTGCCAGGTAAGATTTCTCGACCTATGAGAATAGCGTCTGACGCCGCTTCTAGGCCCAATACTCTTCGCACGACTCGGGCGAGGTCATTACAGCTAACGGCGGTGCCGAAGTAGTCGAACCTCCTCTCTGTTTCTTTATCCGATGCGAGCGTCTAGGCCTGGATGAGCTACTATGCAAGATCCACTGCTGCGTGATCTTGATTTGAGACGTGGGAGGACGTCGGTAGTGGTGGAAGAGAGATTTTGGTTCGTTGTCGGTACGGGAGAAAGAACGGTTTATCTTTTTGCGGATAAATCTGTACGGCGGGAGGTCTGATGCAAAGAGCCGTGTGCATGGCGTCGTGGGGGATGTGAGCCGTGGCTGACATAGTACGTTCCCCATTCCTTCGTGTCTGCAGAATAGCTTCCCAACTATCACTTGAGCCAGCCGATATACGCGGACGTCCACCCTCTCATTCGACTCCGAGCGCAGAAACAGCCTGACCCATACAAGTATCATGTACCACTTACATTCACGTTCTCCAAATCGACACCTACTCCCTGCACCCATATCCTCACCAAAGTCATGTACACCACGTCGGTTCGCTCGGGTCCACGACACTTTGATGAGATAGAATAAACTTGAACGCTCGCAGTTCACGGGGAGGTAGGGGGGAGGTAAACCGTAAGAATCGAATAAAGGCGGATTGATGCGTTTGGTGACAAGGGGTGGGGATTCGGAAACTTACTTGAACACGAGGGTAGGGGTGGATAATATATGTCATTGACAAAAAAAAACCACTATCAAAATTCCACCGCAAATCAAATCATCAGCTTCAGACTATCCTATCGAGTACTCTAAGCGAGTACTTGCCAATGTCCAGCGTAGAACGCCCCCAACTCGCCGAGTTATCGACTAGATTCCAAATTCCACAGGAATGAAGTATGAACTGATAGCGTAGGAATGAAAGATATTCGCAGTGCTTCGGGTGATCTGGAAATCATGTACCAACATCCGAGGTGCATTTCGTATGTGATGCGATATTATGGATGTCTGATGCTGATCCGGGGTTTTAGAGTAGCTGTGTAGTGCGAAGAAAACGTTAGCCAGTGATACGTGAACCGATGATGCTTGTATGCGTGACGAGGGACGAGTTAGGTTCGCATATGGATACGCCAAATGCCTCTTCGAGGGAGCAAGGTTTGCTCGTACGTAAATCGGATTTGAGGACAAGGACGAGGACGTTGTGTGGTACCCGTGCCATTACGAGCTGGTTTGCTATCCCGACACAGTCACATTTACCAATTCTCGGTGGCCACAGCTCGGTTGGAGTATACGGACGAGGCGATACATCTACGGTTAGCCCTGGTGGGTGTGGGCGTGGAAGAAGGGCGACATAGTGTCCACCATAAACCTACAACATTATTCAGCGTTGTGTATGACTCAGAGAAGTCTTGAGAGCGAAAACCGCTATTCCGTCAACTTGTGAGCTGAGTCATGCGGCGATGATCGTGTAATCAATGAGTAAATGTCTCGAATAGGTAGGGACATACAAGGTGAGGCTCTGAATGTTGACAATTCCTAGACGGGCCTTACTCTGAGGGTGTTTCGGCATAGGTACAAAGGGCATAAGCAGAAGCGTCGCTATGCGTATAGAGAGATCAATGAGAACGAGGAAGAAGGATAGTGAAGAGGTACGCGTCGACAAATACGCACTTGTCGCAATAACTGGATTAGCCTGCCCCCAAGTCCTCCTCAAATTCGCTCCCATATTAGAGTCGATGAGGCGTAGAGCAGAGACTTGCCGTCTTCGGAGTCAACACAACCAAATTGAGTACACCGCCACACTTATCCCGACCCAGACCCAACGTTTCTAATCTACTGACGATCGTCTCTTCTTATCCTTCATGCCAGTTGTATTCCCCAGAATCAACATAGATTCAACATCCAGCATCGAATCCTTTGGAGCGTCAGTGATATGGGTAGATCGAGGGATCTAAACCCTGACCTACCTCACCTCCGGCCTCCAGGACATCCTCTCGACGAGGGCCGCCCACGGGACCGACACCTCGTATACCCAGCTAACTTCAGCCACGAAAATCGGCAGTCCGAGTATTTCCTGACAAGGGGATGTCAACACCATCGAGGTACATCAAATTTTGAGGATAATGTGGATTGTCACGAATAGAAAAAGGTAGGTATTCGTGAGTCCAGGGATGGGAACCGGTCGCTCCGATGATTTCGAGTACTCAGCCACGAGAAGGTGGGGCGTTTGTGTCCGGAGACATTGATGATTCGATCAATAGATGGCGGACGGGGTGGATGAAGATGGTAATACCTAGCTTCCTCGTTAATACTAGCGAAGCTTGGAGCTCAGGTGCATGTCCAAGATCGAGTTTATGTAAATCACAGAACGATCTCATAGCGTAGAGGTCTTCGAGGGTGTCGTCTGCAAGATCGCAGGGACGTCGGCGATTTTTCCCCATCTACAATGATGTCGATTGGTGTGGGGTTATGTGAGGTTATTTGCATTGAGTAGGGCGTCTGGATATTTGACACGATACCACGATACCGCGATACCTGATTCATGAAGGGTTGATGAATTATCAACTATTTGCGAAGGTACCCCGCCTGCGTCTGCAAACGTAAGTAGGTCGATTACAGATGGCAGACAGAAAGGAGATAGCACTTTGTCGTCAAACTGTACGCCCATCTGCCCCTTGTTTACCTTTTCTATGACTAACCCGGAGCGGGCGCAGGCAGATCGTTTGGTTTTACATTCTTGAGAGGAGGATGGAGCGTTAGGAACATCGGTAGATCAAAGGACCTGACCATGCCAAGAACCAGCGGTTTGTATACTCAACTCTTCAACCACAGAGATCGGTAGTTCAAACATTTGTCGAAGCGGTAGCACGGAGAAGGATAGATAATCACGGATAGAACAAGAGGGAAATTCGCGAGTGCAGGAACGAGAACCGGTCCCTCTGACCAATACTCGGATGTTTGCGAAGGTACGTCCTAGCTTTATCGTCACCGTGTGCATCTTTCTCCCCCTTCGTCGACATTTCTTCGACGGACCCAGGACCGTCGCGGACCAATTGTGTAGCTTGAAGAAGGTACAGCTCATAATTGGTGAATGAAGGAGAGGTTCGTCTTGAGGGAGCCTGGAGATCTGGAGCGCTAGCGTCGAAATCCACACCGCCATCATATAACAATAATAACGATGGTCGCAAATCCAGGTAAGTTGCCGCGCTTGCGCCCTCTCAGTCTCCACACCCGCCTCGTACTTGCTTTGTTAGACTTCGAGATGCAACATTCGGACGGCGTTAAAATTTGGCGACCCGGGGATGATTGGCCCTGAGAGCGAGTAGCACTGACGCCAAGGTATGTATCAATTCCGTTTTCACCTTCAATATACACGCTCCTTTACACAACCAACCTTCTTCTCTTTTAACAGGCCGCCCTGAGATGGAGTGTGAACGCTATTGGTTGATTGAGAACTATTCAACGCTTCAGCAGGTCTATTGGTCTTCTTCCCGGAAAGATCTGCCTCACGTAGGGCTTGCTTCTTCGAGATCTAGCCTGCATGCACAACACTCGGATCGAACAGCCTAATTGCAACGGATGTTCTTCGCTCCTCTCCTCCCACCTCGTTGCCTCCTCCTACGCCTCCTTCAAACCCATGATCCGCTCAAATCCAACCCAATCCACCCATCCCAGCAGGAATCCCCCAACACTCTTTGTCCCACCTATCGTACTCCATGAATTCCTCCACTTGCACTACTTTGACGATCACCTGGTCTACCCGTAGGACTAACGCGTTCAACCCGTGTGCCAAACTGAATATAGTCGTAAAGCTGGTTGTTCGAATATGCGAAAGCGCGGGGATGGAATGTGCATTGTTGTAGCTTTGACGATCGTGTAGTCTAAAAATCCATGATTTCCCTCAACGATCTCTCCATCGGCTACTAGCAGCATCCTCATCTGACCACACTCTCCGCCTCCTTCGCTATCATCTCCAAAACCGTACATATACCCATAATCAAGATCGTAGTCGACACGGCTGCAAAGGACGGAGCGGTTTCACACTATCCAGAGAAATCGGGGGCTGAGAGATTTGGCAATACGTCAAGTGTGTGGATAGGAAGAGATGATATCGGAGGGCATGGGACTCGGAGCGGGGTCTGGTTCCTCTGATTGCGCGTTGGTTTGCGTGGTCGTGGTCTCATGCCAGTGATTCTCTCCGCTCCTGATTGCCTTTGCAAAAGGATTGGCGTTTAGTGCAGACTCTGGGTCAATCAATGATCCGTTAAAATGGAGGCCTGGAGAACGCGATAGGTTTTGAAATAAGAAGAGGTGATCGCAGACAAACAAAAACGTACCACGGTGTCGAATAATCCCTGGCAGCTGTCTTTCTCCTCAACCGCATCACTACCAAAACCCTCTACGTGACTGTCACCATTACCACCATTCCATAGCCTCAACGAAGCCGTTTTTGAGGACGTTGGATCTAGAAATGTAGTCGCAACATTAGTACCGAATATCTTTACTGTCCGAACAGTCTGGACTTGCACAATTACACGTTTCGAAGTAGAGCTGAGGTTGTACGTCCAGTATCTGGGCACGGACCGTCCCTCTCACGGGGGGGCTATTACTACTAGTAGGTGACGCCGGTAGGCCGTCGCCAACTCTGTCGACACGCTGAACTGATCGGAGAAGTTTGACGAGTGTGGCGGTTTAGTCTATTTGGCTCTATTGGTTTCGAAGACCGGCGTCACCCAGTCTCTTTCCTCTACGCCCCGGATCATTGGCTACACTCAATCCCAACCCACCATCCATAATTCTCAGTACCTTGTGAGTTCCGGCCTCCTACGCCAACAGGCGAAGGTCAAAAGCCTAGCTATAGTACAGCCGTTGCTCAGACGGCCTCCATCTCTGGCGAATACGACTGTGGGCGTGAACAGAATATCAGTCAAGATGTGGGACAGACTCGCTAATCCAGTGATGCGACAAGTCCGTATTTCTCCCCCTCTGTCTTACACTGGGCGGACACGTAACAGGTATAGATACTCATCGACAGATGCAGACACCTCACTATCAAAACCAGAGATTCTATCCGAATGTAGTCGACTCGTCCGGCCGTTGTTGGGAGAAGGATATATCGGCCTCAAATTACTCAAGGTAGAATAAAATAGCAAAATTTAATACGTTCAAGAGTATGTACCCGTTCGAGCGATAATATGTAGACATTAGGGATAAGGATGTAGGTTAAGTGAGCGTTCATTACGAAGATACAATGAACGATGCGAAAGGTATGGACTAAGTGATCCATGACAGATCATATCGCGATCCCCCATTCAACATGGTCATAAGAAACGGCACTGAACGATTAACAATGAGCATCACCAATACATAGATATCACGCTGAACGTCAAACACACACCTCTCCGACTCCGCGTCTTCATAAACCTCCTCAACAACCATCGGATCACGAACAACTCCAACCCACGTCGGTAAATTAGTCCGAATCCACACAGCATAATCATCATAAAAATCAAAATTCGATGGTAACATATGCGCTTGATCTCGAAGAGCGTCTATAATTGCTAGCGAGTCTCTTCCAGCGTTGAAAGCATCAGAGTAATATCCGCAGGATTCAAGCATGAAAGCATAGGAAGACGAGAGGAATGCGGTGGTTTGAGCTACCAAATAGTCTTGGACCAATATCCGAGGGGGGTAAAATCCCGAAGAATGTACACCGGATATTGAGTATGTGATTGGCGTATTTCGAATACGACAATCGATATCTTCAAACGAACTATTCATCTGAAGAGCCTCCCGAAGATAAGTAATCGCAGCATCAGTATCGCCATTATCGTGATAAGTCCAAGCCAAGGTATGCATCGCCCGTTGTAACCACATCAAACTGTGTATCTTTGGATAAGTTCTTCTATGTGATCGATAGAGTTTCCATTGAATATCCACTGATTCTTGAGAAAGCGAAATTTGTTCTCGTCCTGGGGGACAAAAGAAGCTCTGGATGGCTAGGATTCTGGAGAAATATGCCAACAGTCTTTCATCATCGTTGATTCCCATGAACCCACGTAAGATCTGCCTGATGATAGCCCATATTCGGTAGGTAACGTCGGTAATCCCGTATTGAGCGCAATCACAACTTAGTTGGAATGCAGTATCTAGGAAACTCCCAGATAAAGGGATTTCTGTACCGCTCCGTAGTGATTGGATTACTCGCCATGTTGGTACGAGACTCGACTCGATGATGGATATTATCTCTTCGGGACCGCAGTATACCGGTGTATATACGGGAAACCCCGTTCGGAACGAGGTCGCGTCGACGAATGAGAATTTGGCTGTTTGAAGACTCTCTGCTATATCGTGGAGTTTGAGACGCAGGTATTGAATGTCGTGGTCATCAGGTGCGCAATGGTGAAGTAGCTGTAAGACAGGATGGTATCAGCCGGATGGTATATGGGGTTGATAATAGTTGTATACGTACTGGCGTGAATTCGGCTGAATTGGGTCCGCGTATAGATGTTCCAAATGCCCCGTCGAAGCGTTCGATGTTTGCTCGGAAATCAGATTTGAGAACGAGTACATTGTGCTCCACCCTTGCGATTGCAAGCTCGTTCCGAGCGGCTACATAGAGCTTAAGAATTGATTTATTCAGCCAGTGATGAAATATAGGGTGCGTACTTACATGGATTCGATTTACGCATCCTTGAATAATCGCTCGCAAGCGACCCACTTCAGCCTCGATATCATCCGCATCCCTCCACTGTTTGAACCCATGGACCATCTTGGCCATCTTGCCTTTCAACTCGAAATTAAGCATGCGCTCGCATTTCGAAGCTACGTTCAACAGTTTACTAATACAAAATTAGTCGTTGCGGAACCATAGAAGGACGGGAGATACCTACTTGTTTAGTTTAACCAACGAAGCTTCGAGTTCAGGTGCGTTTCTAAGATCGGGATTATGTGAATCGCAGAATGCTACCATTGCGTAGAGGTCTTCGAGGGTGTCGTCTGCAAGGTCGCGGAGACGACTACGATTTTGATTGATCTACGTCGACGAGACAGTTAGTGTTAGTCTTTGCGAGGGTTATGTATTCGACCACTTACTTTATCTATCGACGCCTTGATCTTCATACCTGCGTCTATGATGGTAAGTATCAAGCCAGTTGCATCCATGGCAAATCTTCAAGAGTGACGTTTTCGTTGGGAAACGGAGTGTATCGCAGGGTGAGAGGATGACGATGTAGTGAGCAGTCAAGATACGCAGTAGGGACAGAATAGAACCTGGAAGTTTAGACGCTCTATATGAAAACATACATTTACAGCCCTGCATCATGGAGCTATGCTGTTGAAGCACAGTCACATCGTTCATAGAATCAACTCACGTCTCACGGGTATGTCACAGTCGAGGGAAGGGCAAGAAGAGGAGTATGCAAAGGTATCATTTGCGTCAAAAGGTTCCTGGAAAAACTTTGTTGTCAGATTTGAGGACATGAACGTGGACGAAGGGCATGAGCGGAATTGTAAAGGACTGTGTTCACATCGATAAGGTTAGACGTTCAACTTGACCCAAGGCGTAATAAACAATCACTGTCAGAAACTTTCATGTCTCGACACCCGATTTATTTCCTGCAGCCCAATATTTGTACGGTTGCCCCGGAAAGACCGCTCTGGAGAAGAATCGACAAAGTGTGGGACATGTAAAGGCGAGTGCTTCTGACTATTACAATCGCGCCTGCATATCCCAAGTATCGTCAGTACTTCTCATCGCCGCTTCATCAAGGACTTCGATCCTCCTCCCATACCATCTATTGCTTTACTACTCCTGAACTCCGTCTCCACATCTTCTCCATCACGCGCATCTTCACCACCTACTTGCGTACGATCGTATACTTGCATATGCCCTTCAAACCGCCTACGCTCATCCTCCTCCAACAGCTGCTAACTTCAACATCGAGATCGTCCTGTGTCTCCTCAAATCTAATATGCAATCACATATCCAGTGTCTTTCAATTAACGAGGAAGTACAAAGTTGGATGGGCGCGTTATCAAACCACGTCCGCGATAACCCGGGATGCGATCATAGCCTATACGGACATAGAAACTGATGGATAACGGCGCGAAGCAGGGTGATGGGATGTGACTGGAGAAACTGTCAAGGATACGACGACTGTGAGGTCAATATCTATTGAAAGTGAACAAAAATACGGAAAGTGGAAAGGATACCGGGTATAGTTCCTTGGTTGAAATTGGGCTTTAGTGTACGTTGTACATATCTATGGCAAGTTCCACTCCTGTCACTACATCCTGGAATTGTATGCAAGGTCATCATATGTATTTTCCCTGTGTTAGGGATCGCCTCCGAGTCCTATACACGTGGTCTCACTACATTACCTGGCCTCCCTTCATGGGCAGAAGGTTAAGGTAAAGTCCGCATTCAATCCCGAGTCACACGCCCACAGCGCAGTACCGCTTGATTCATCGTAGGCGTAAGCATAAGCGTTCGGACATTCACCCTCTATTATGGTACGACAAGTATGAGAATTTGAGTGCTGGAGCATGACAGAGGACTTACTGAAATAATCATAATGAGCAACGCCTACGAGATATCATTTTCCTCAGCTCATTGAAGCACCATTGTGTAGCAGCACACAGACTCACCCGATGGCGGACAGGTTGCCGCTGTGTTGTGGCTTCCCGAACAGCAATTAGGTGAATCGGCTGGAGAAGGTCATAGTTGGCAACACGACACACAACACGAAATATCCCATCGCTTATCACCTTGATTCCCATCAAGATTAGCTACGCATGCACTCTTGCATCCAGCACTGGACTTGAGATCAGCAGGACCTGATGATATGATATGTTAGGTATGCGTAAATGGTCAACTGAAGCGTTGGAAGCTGGTTACGAACAGTTCGGGTTTAAGTCAACTGGGCAATCTGCGACAGGACAGCCTTTATTATTTGTAATCCTCATCGGCAGATTGAATCCATCAACCAACGAAACTATGAAGTGTCACCACCAGCATATTTTAGCAATTTGTAGTAACCATACAGGCGGATGCTTACCATCGTAGAAATCTCGATTCCCATCGCCTTGGAGAGTCCACTCAGCGACAGAGGCAGGTGGAACACCCTAGGGATAACGTCATTGAGACGGAGTTGACGCATTATGGCGAACGTTATCATGGTACATACTGTTCCTGTATGAGGATCGCACAGCAGTCCGCCGTTGCATCCAGCGTCCTGGCAAGAGTTCGGACCTGGATTCTTGCTAAAGTCGCAGTTGCGTCTGCCCTGTATATATATCACCGGTTATTACGCATAGGAAGATAGTCGATTGTGCGATAAGACCCAGTACTTACCCAGATCCTTCCTGCCTTCCAATTGTCTGGAACCGTGAAGTTTACCGACGTTGAGGCTTTTGCCTCCCAGCTATAAATATAGTATGATGGAACTGATGTCATGATGCGCATTTTGACTTACCCGGTAGGGAAATTAGGGGCATTAGGAGCGACGTTCAAGTCGGTATACATCTAAATAAGATGATCAGCCCGGACGGTGACAGTCGTATGTTTCAATACGCTTACAGCGGGCCTGAGAAAGATGCGTTATTAGTCTAGATAATGTAATGCTCCGAGATTAACAGGCTCACCATATAGTGAATGCGCAGTTGTTGGTCACAGTGAACGTTCGGGCATTTGCGCATGAAAGGAGTGTGAGTATAAAGCTTACAGCGCGGCTGTATTTCATGGTGTAGTGGGGGACGCAGTCAGCCAATCTGCTCATATTCATGCGGACTTTTATACGCCGTCAGGGAGACACTACCCATCGCGTACTGAGTGTAGAAGCTGACGCTACAAAAAGTGGATTAACTACCAAACCATCAAGATGTAGAGCCGAGTGCTCTTAGTTACGGGATGTGTTGCGAAGTAATGGGTGAGATCGTGAATGATTTCCCCGTAGTGATAAGAGCAAACCTCCAGGAAGCAGGACCCGTTGTGAGATGGCGCTCACTAAGCCGATCATAGTCTCAAATGCATGCTACAAAATATGAAAGATGTCGCTTCTGAACGCGCTGCATACTAGTAATCAATAAGCTTATGCTCGGATTCAATGAAGTGCCCAAGTACCGCCAAACTCCTTTTAGACATAATGTTCGTATCGTCCGTAGGGAGACGACAGGAGTAGACTGAGAAACATAAATATCGACCACGCACTTGATAGTCGCCAAGGCGAATGCTCTTTGATTAATCGTTTCATGATTGACAAAGTTGGAAAGTAAGGCACGCGCTCGAAGGCAGGCACATATGTGTCATCTCAACATGTAATCATTCGGCGGAATCTGATAGGGAGTGACGAGATAAAATCCGCTTTGGGTGCAGCAACCGTCCAGAATTAACCAACGGGGTTGACGTGGTTGATGGCATCTTGCAGGTGTAACTAGTGAAAGGCGAAGTTAGAATAGAGTCGACTTGCTCCGTATCTGTATACAGATGCCGAGTATCAACGCGATCTGCAGTCTTCCTCCCCTCCCTTCTTACCTGACGAAACACTGGGATTAAATCTCACTCAGAGTGCGACCGATTGAGAGGGGTCCAGAGCTCGCATCCCTCAGAAAAGATTCGAGTCTACCAGCGGCGATCGTGGTCAATAAGATGTCCGTAGACCGTAGGTGATCCAGGAGACGAGAATCATAGTCAAGTGATAGTACTTGACAAATACGCCTGTGAAAAGAGATAGAAGCAGCGTGATGGAATGGCACATTCATGTCCAATCTTCGAAGGGCGGGAAAGCTATCCGGCAGCAATGCAGTCGAGGACGTACCAGCAGCACCCGATATCCCTCCGAGTTCCTCCAGCGTGCGGGCTCCAGGACGCGAGTAAGACGTGAAAGGATGCATGACTAGCAAATGCAGCCTGTGAAGAGTCACTCACAACGGATCAGGAGCGATTCGACGAGACGATTCGATGCATAGGATGCTCAAGTGTGGCATCCTTGCAGAAATGTAGAGAAACGCTTGCTTTAGTACCCCAAGATCTCGGAGTGACCTCTTCCAAAGAGTATAGAAAAAGAGCGGTACAATCGCAGAAGTGTAGGAGACACGTAAGACGCAAAGATTAAGCAAAATATCCAGGTGAGGTCGACTAGTGGTGACGTTTTTGTCAGTGGATGAGTCGTAGTATTCCGTGTCCAGCAGGATAAAGAATAGTTTATGAACTCTCCGCGAATACCGATCAAACCGTGCCAGGTTGAATGCGACGATTGAGACTTTCTTCCGCTAAGAAAACATTTTTTTCATGAGTCAAAAAGCTCGAGATGCAACATACAATATCTTGCTCATCAGTTTCCATCACAGCGAGCAGTTCGAGTAATCGCCAGCGATCTGCTACTTCATCCCATTCGTCGGCACATCCAATCACGACCTCCAAATGACGGCGTCTAATAAACTATGCTCTAAGCTAGAGAAATCATAAATCCTTCGAAGAAGCTCCGGGAGTGATGGGACTTGTTATGTTGGATCAAGTGGGGAGCAGGACAGTGGGTAAGGCAGAAGCGCACACACACTGCCACACGAATTTACTCTCCGATATGTCCGTCCAATATTTCCACGCCTTGACACTGCTCTCAGCCCTTTTATGGACATGTGCGCGCAAAATATCATCAATAATACGCTGGCGTAGTAAGAAAGGCTACTACAGCTTCAAGAGAAAGAGGACAATGTGAGTCTATCAGCTCGGCTTGTGATCGATTTTGTGAAAACATCGGAATTAAGTGACGGACCGTTCTGGAAGGATTGTGAAGATGTTTGCAGGGGGCCTTGTTTCGAAAAACAAACAAAGACTCGGATTGAGTTGGATCGTTACTATTACACGCTGCCATGATCACTCCCGCTCGCTCGCCGTCGCCGAAAATATCATCAATCTAGCCAAGGTGCTAAAGCATCCTTCTCAGGTTCAGGTTCCTCAGCTGGTTCATCTTCAGATGGATCATCTCCCCCAGAGATGACGAGGTGATTATCCTTGATAAGTTTCACAATAGCAATACTAAAAGAAATGCATGAGCAACCGTTCCATTTGCCGATCCAGTAGAACGTACGCGTCGTTGTAAGGAGGATTACCCTTTATCTGTTCCGACTCGGGCTGATCTTCCGCTAGGATCTAGGAGAGTCGTGAGCGAATCAATGACTATAAATCTGGGAAACAACACGCACGAAGAATGTGACATAATCAGGGAACTCCTTCTCAAGATACATTGGCTTTTGTGTCTGGAAGGAACAAATTGAATATAGATAGGAGATCGGTTTGAAGAACTCGCCTTATGCACGCGAAGCTTTTGCGAAAAAGCTTTAGCTCCTTCCAGCGCCGTCCCACTTAATTTTTGGTCTTGGGCATAGTAGAATGTGAGCCGAAGTGTCGTAGGTTCCTCAGACGATGCGATAACAAAAGTGCCTTGCTTGTCACAACGTAACTTCATCACGTCGAAGGGGTGATTCCATTCGTTCACGAAATACTCAGTATTTGTATACCCCGCTTCCCGTACTTTGAGGGAGATCAATTGGTTGTACGTGACACGAGAAAGCTAGGGGTACCACTTTGGCCTCAGCATCGGAGGAATCTGCTACTGATCCACCAAAGATGACTTACCGCGGAAACGAAGGTGAACCATCCCGGTGGAATGTTGATAGTGACAGAAGCACCAGTCGGTGGGTCGTTGCTGGGACGAGCAGTATAGGACAGGTCGGGGCCGATTTCTGCGTTTCGGGCGATACTTTTCGTGACTACTCGTGCAACCTACAAAATCGACGGATGTATTATGGGACCAAGTGATGTAGCAATATTTGTACGTACCTGGTCCTTCGATATCGGCGTCCTCTTGATCTCGAATTTCGGTACAGCGGGGTTATCTCCAGTAAATTGAGGTAGAATGCGTGGCCCTTCGACCTTCATCGAAAACGTTAGCCGCATTACGAACGATCGTCATTAGATGTATACCTTTTTGACCGCCGCTCGTGCTGAGGGCAAGTCAGCAGACGTTCTCCAAACCTCTACATTGTGCAACGACTCTGGGGTGTCTCTGTAGATACTCTCTACGGTGAAAGACATCACCTCGACGCCTTCCCTCGTCAACGTGTCGTGGATCTCTGACGTGATGGTTTCCGGTTTTTCGCCGCCAAGGAGAGCATCGCGGGCAATGCTTGCTCCAAAGCGATCGACAAGCCCTTCCATCTCCATGCTCTCGGTAGTAGACCCAATGATGTAGTCAGGTAAACGATCTGCTTGGATCAGAGGAAACAGTTCTCCACTGATGAGCCATGTATTAGTCACGGATAATCAGACAGAACATATTGCACTGACGATGTTCTCCTAACAAGTCCACGATAGCAGTCTAAAGCAAACTAGAGATGCGCGCGATGAGAACAGCTCGGGGGACGCAATTTGACAGAGCTCACGCTGTAGCCACTCAAAGTCGGCTCGCAGGCTAGCGTAAACTGCACAAACAGATTTGTCAATGTCATTTACTACCAAGTAGCAACCCGCCTACCAGCGTCATCCCACGCTCGGCCATTCTGTTCACCGAAATGAAAGGTGCAACAGCTAAACGTCGGTGCCATCAGCGATGCCACGGGAGGATTTAATGAATGAGAACAACTGACCGCCTGGGTTACCATCGGGAAACCCGTCCCCAGATTCGCCTATCCCGTGCGGTGGAGCATCAACGACGAGGACGACTACTTGCATTGCATCTGCCCTCCAGTCCAGTCCGAGAACTGCTTCGAGTGCAGTGGCGACGGCCTCAGGGGCATCTCCGCCCCCTTCCGCTGTAAAGGAGGCGAGATTGCTCCTCACGGTGGATATATCCGAGGTAAAACCATAGGTTCTGACGGCAAATGTAGTGTCTTGTGGAGGATGGTCGCGGAAGGCAATAAGCCCAACGCGAGGTTCTCCAGGGGATAACTTGCCGGAGCCAGCGATTGTCTCAGAGACGCGCTGAATACTGTCGGTAGCTGTCTTGATGTAAGGCCCTTGACTGCCCGTGCAGTCTTGGACGAATAACAAGTCACTAAAACGGATAGTTAGACGATGTGAGTGACAGTCTGGAAATTGCAAAGCTCGTACAGTGTTCTCCTATTGTCCTGCGACATAGTATAATCGATATCTGGGGTTGTGTCTCATTCCTACGCTTGTGAAGTAATTATAAGTAGGACGATTAGAAGCAAAGATCTGTAGTTCTGATTGGGGACCCGGAGTCAGCGCAATGCCGGGAATAACATCGTTGGCAGAAATGCTCCAGACTTCAACCGGAGGCCAAACCATCGACCTTCAGTTGTTCTTCCAAGTTCTTCAGCTTGTTCGAATGACATGAGGCCCCGTAATGCCCACTGAATGGATTTCCAAGCCTTATCGCGAGAAACGGACATTCTGATCTTACGTTCAAGTTGGAATGCCCAGGCACTGTTCCCACGCTTCTGCATCAGCTGACCCCGGCGCTAATAGTTACGGGTCCGTAATGTAATGAAGGACCCGTTCCTTTGCCGTATTGGGCTGCTGTGGGCGCTTATTCGTAGTCGGAGGAGCAGCCTCATTTCCGGGAACTCAAGTAAATTATGTAATTCTTCTCAGCACTCTATTGACTCGGTCCGAAACAAGCTGTCCCAATTAAGTAAAGACGCCCCCCTTTATCCTTTCTTTTACGCGCACTCATTACCAAATTAGGCAGGTTTACAAGCAAGGTAATTAATTGTTATATCCATTTCAATATATTATACCCCTTTCACAAATGTTTGAAGACTCACACGGCCTCTACTTACATTTAGCTCCTGCTATGCTCAAAGTAGCTGTGTACAACTCATACTCACATGAATAGGTTAGACACTACTAACCCTTTTATAATGATTAAAACTAGATACAAGTGAGCGTGGAGGTGAAAGATGCAACAAGGAATACTGTGACTTCTAGCAAGCTTTTAGTGCCCAAATAAGCCAGCTTACATAATACACTACAGGAGTCATTTCTATTGTGGACCCGTACATGCCATGCCACAGGCAGTGGCCCACATCTGCAAGTAAAGATGTTCAAACTTCAAGTGATTGAAATGACCCGCTGCGCTCGGCATCAAATGCAACCAGCAGAGTTCACAATATCTCAAGTGCTGATTGGGCAATGCTTTCAATTATCTAGTGCTCCGCCGCGAACCCCATAAGGTTATCGCATTCAACACCAGCTATCAAAATATGCTTCCATTGACATTGTCGTATTTTTGCTTTCACGTCATCTTACTTCAAGTCGACCCACCTATCAAACGAGCTCCTTCCATGCGGTTCATTTAAACTGCAGGCTTGGCCTCTTGCGCCTGGACCCGAGAGCTGTAGAATCTACTTGACCAAGTAAGTAGCTCGCATTCCTGGTACTCTACACCTTCTTTCATATACATTCTACGTTTATCGATATGCTAATATCCAATCAGTAGTTCTTGTGGGTGCGAAACACCACCGTGCTGCTGTACTCGTGCAAATCTTGATGTCATAGTAACGATGTTTTCAGCGAACGTTATCAATTCCCAAGAAAGCATTGATTGATCCCGGGGAGATCATTCTCCGGTACAGGAGAGATCACATCTCCGGTGCAGGTGAGATTATATCCCCGGAATGCCCCCAGCAATGAGGCACCCAGGTCGCTTCGATTTAATCGCTTCTTCTACACGCGCTAGCACTTGAAGTTCCCTATCCAAGTTGATCAAATCAGCCAATACGATTGTCCTGCGAGTACTTAATGGCTACTTCCCATTGTTCGGAAATTGGCTAGACAATCCTCCAAGTTACTTGGACGAATTCTCATATTTTATTTGAAACGCCTCCATGTCGTATGTGTAGTCTGCGCCTGACCCAGCTATATGCTCAACTCACCCACAATTAGTGATCACCCAGTCATCTCAGTCAATGGGCAGTCAGCAAAGATCACCATCCCTCCCGGGTGGTTTACCTACATATCTGGGGTTTGTTCTACGTGCAAACCGTAGAGAAAAGTTCTAACTCGATCCTTTCCTCATCAGTTATCCCGACAGCAATACAATCAACTGATGCGATTCCAGTATACCGATGAAGGAAACACTAACACACAGTTCCTCATCAGGAACTGGAATGAAGAAGACGACATGATGAAGCTACGAGTTACCCGTGAAGGTTCATTCGTCTTGAGCAGTTCCACTGAGACTACCGTTGTCGAGATGGCTTTCTTCTTCTCGACGGAAAAAGCCGTTTCTGGGCTCAAGCTCGCAAACGATAAATATAGGTCTAACAAGTTTCGGTGGCTCAAGGTACCTATCTCGTTACTCTTTGACTCCAATGAGATACTGATTTACTTCGAAAGACTGAGACACCGGTGCACTTGCATGACGTATTCCCGGATTTCTTGACATATCATGTAAGAGCGGACCCACTATAACATCGGGATATATTGCTGACGATGGTCGTCTTAGATCTTCGTACAAGATAAACCAGATGATAAATTAGTAAGCGGTGCGACACCTTACAACGATATGCAAGTACCCAACATCAATCATAACACCATTTGGCTAACATCATTCTTCGTAGGGTTGGGATTATCAATATGGTAAGAAATGTTGATGATAGTTCGGGTAAACCCAGTGGTGGCGACGGGTCATCATCTGGAGGTGGAGGGACTGGTCCAGATGTTGGTGTGGGCCCAGGTAGCGGAGGTGGTGGTAGCGGGTCTGGGAGCTCAGGTTCTGGCGGATCTAGTTCCGGTGGTTCTGGTTCTGGTTCTGGTGGGCCTGATACCAGTGGGGGAGCTGGAACAGGAGGTGGATCAACCCCTGGAGGATCAGGCTCTGGTGTAACTGGTCCGAGCGGACCTGGTTCAGGCAGTGGAACTGGCGGAGGAAGCGGTTCAACTACTGACAGCTCAGGCTCTGGTCCTGGTACCAGTCCCGGGCCCAGTGGTCCCAGTGGGATCCCCCCTCCGGCACCCCCTGTCCTAACTGGAAAGTGTGTATTTCACATCAATCATATCTCGAGATTCGCTAACGTATATCTGCCTTTTCGTTGTGTAAACACCTGTAGTTGTCCATCTAATACATTACATGCTATAATCATAGGCGAACGATGATACATTATTGCCTATAAACTAAAGGCCTTGAATAAATGTAAGAAGCCAGCACACGCCCGTCTTCTTTCTCCCACAATGCCACGCATTGCGCGTACTACGCCGACGCCTTCCTTATCGGGATTGGATCTGGCATGATCGTCCTCAACGGCGAACGGATTGTTGGTCAGGTTATCTTCACTCTCATGCCTTGCCTTGCCCACTCAATATGCATGAACCTTCAATGAAGCTGCTGGTAGTTCATGATTAGATACTAGTTACAGCAGAAATCATTTAGAAAGAATTTACTTTGTAATGACTCGGAGAGTCTTAAGAATATTTAATCAATTTAATACATATCCAATGTACCAAGAACACTTAGACAATACAAAGATCATCTCTAGGGGTTGAGTACAGTCAATTTGAATTTTAAATTCGGCCTCCAATGAATCTAATATGAATTAAAGTCAGAATTTATTAAAGGTCAGACGGAACTCTTGTGCACTTGCCACTCGTACTTCGGCCACCTTTAACTCATATCCTCTACATATTCTTGCTATCCACACCACTGTGTGCAAACCCTTTCATCATTTAGTAGTTGAGGCACAGTAGGATATTACCCCAAGTTCCAACTGGCTTCAGGTGGGGTGGTTCATGGTCTAATAATTGATTCTATGTGTATCCTCGCAATGATTTCGATGACCGTAATTAGAATTGTGAAGGGCCCAGGTCCCGAGGTTTATTTATAGTATGTCCACACTGATGACTAACGTTGCCGGTTCGTAGTCGCTGGTCAGCAGGGTGAGGAGCGTCGGTAGCGACATATCTATATGTTTTCCTATAATGCCATATGACATCAATATGTTTGATTACATATAGGAATCTAATAGAAGCACAATTGTGCAGTCAGATCGGATGAGGCGCGATGCCAGCCAAATAAGGAGAAAGGGCGGCACCCCAATTGGGTAATGGTTCTTCGGATCATCTCGCTATGTGATACATCACCTGTAGGAGCCCTACGCTTAAAGGCATTAATGTATCACCATTGCCCTACAACTACAGTCTGCTAATGTATGAATATGACATACAGGCCTGGTGTAAAGATGGGTCGACAATGACCTGCGGTATTCTGCAGATGTTGGGCCGATGCAGGCCTATGGCGTCAATGCTGGAAGCACGGGTTGGTATTGGCTCGGTCAGTCCCTCGACGCCAAGAAGAATCTGCTTGTCAAAGAAATTACCCCCGGCTCCCGCGCCTTAGGCTCAATCAAGAGTATCATATTAGAAGCCTATTATCCTCGCTCAAGAAGTCTGGGATCAGGTGAGATACTCCATGTTAAACCATCCGTGTTCACGTCGTATACTCATCCTCCTCCGAATAGGGTTCAACATCGCATGCAATGTTCAGGCTGAACCCGGATACGTTGCGCTTAGTGGTTATTACAACTCAGGTGCCCCATCAATGAATGATCCATCGCCCTCTGCAGGCGAGCTCGCTTCACTAAGAGCCATCCGCCAAGATCTTGTCACTAAAGTGAATGTCGGCGACGCAGTGAGTGCATTTTCCCTTACGTTCTATTGATATATTCGAGTATATCATTCTACCGCAGATTGATTCCGGGGATCAGTGGAACCCGCGCGTTGAGATTCGCCGCATCGTAAGTTCACTCCGGTATGAATAGGCTTGCTGCTGATCTGCACAATGACAGGTTGCTCCACCTGGCGGCGACGTTATCGATATCGGAGGCTTTGCGGTCGTCCCTATAATCAGGGGGGCACCTAAACTGCGGGATGTCTACATGTTGAAGAAGGGCGTTATCCAAATTGTTTCTTAGCCCACAAAATGTATTTTGTACGGGATTCGTCGACGATGTATCATTTTCTTTTGAAATTCAGACGCTCTGCTGCAGATGAGGGTATATGATAGCTTTGATTAACCTAACGAGATCCTGTACAGGGCCGCCTTTTTTTATTTGCATACAATCCTATAGACCCATGGTCGAAGTGCTAGCTTTGAGTTATTCACGTCCTCTCGTCAAGCATGACCAAATTGCATGCACCGCCACAAAACTTTATCTCCGTCAAATCTCCGCGAGCACACAGATATCCGCTAAAAATATACGACTATAGTGTCAGAATAGCGTGCTGTTCGTTTTCTGAGACGCCAAGGACAGAAGATTACATATTGACTGCAAGTAGGCGAAAATTAGCAGTTTTATGGACCCGTACATGGAAAGCTCTCAGTCAGGTGTTGTCCCTCCATACGAGTCTACGACGGCCCGTGAACGGATTTCTGGACGCGAGGTTTAATGGACCATTAGACAAGTACTAAATTACGATAACGGTAGGCTGAGGCGAATGTAGTAATTGCTTGTGTAGGCCCGTGTTATTAACGAAATAATAGGCACGATATCTCATTAAAGTCGACCAGGGTTAGTAACCTAATTTTATGTAACTTCGTGGTCAGTCAAGCCCTTTCCAGAAAAAGGCTCATCACCCACTTTTTCAGGATATCAACCTCCTCGTTGCGCTAAAACCAGAGGCATTCACAATTGGCGTCCTCCCAATATATCTAAGATATGATGGCTTTGGTACTGATTGGCTCTCTCGCATTGACGTCCTCATCTCTCCCAGCAATACCTCCGCCAGCCAAAGATATGATGGCGTTGGAACTGATTGGCTCTCTTGCATCGATGCCTTCATCCCGCATAGCAATACGTCCACCAGCCAAAGATATGATAGCGTTGGTACTGATCGGCTCTCTCGCATCGATGGCTTCTCCGCCTGCCTCAGTCCGGACAACGATACCACCACCAAGTAAGGATAAGAGAGCGTCGGTACTTATTGGTTCCCTTGTCTCCGGTACTCCCCCGGGGGCATTACCGATGGATTCGCCAAGAGGTGGTTGTCTTTGCACGAGTGTCGAAGCGTCATTGCTATTTGTCTTTTGTACACGATCGTCTATGATCTTGAGCGAGCTAGGTACTACGCAACAGGCGGTGGTCAGTCGATCGTAGAACTATGATGTGGAGTCGGAGACACTTACGACTAGCAACGCTCCCCGGGTTTAGAGGTGCAGCGACGGCGAAGGTCACAACAGAGAGGAAACAAACACCGATGAAACGCATTGTAAACCACAATTGATGCTAAATGGATTAGGCTATCAGCTAAAGCGACGGCAAATGGATGAATTATTGATTACAGTGACAGAGTTTGGTGCTAAGGGCCTAAAGACCAATAGATTAGAGAAGTGGGATAAATATGCAGAAATTCGGGTGCGTACCGGGTCAAATGAGTGTCTGCTCGTCAAGAACGAATGATGCTGGAAGCTCGTTGGATTTCAACACGATAGGGTCTGGATGCTTTTATACCTTTTACGACGCCCTCGTGAATACATGGCGCAATAGAAAGATCACTGTTGTTCGGAACCGAAGACCTACTAGATGCTCACCAAAGCTGCCCATCATTTCCTGGGCAGACACTGGATGGACGTCGTTGACACTAGTCCCTCGAAGCTTTGCAAATAGAACTCAGCTTGTATTTCGTATGGATCGTGACCAAAACTCCTTGTCTATTGTTCACGTCTCCCGGCCGTGATGACGCCATTAACATGCAAAAATTATTCTTCTTCGTGGGTCCGGGTCAGGAGGAAAATCTAACTTGATTCAGGGACGATTCGAGAGAAGTACTTACCCATCAACAAAGCTAGAAGTTTGAAGACTAAACGTTCTTGTTCGGTGAAGCGAAGAGGCGTAAGGCACGCGACACTTCAAAATTCGAACAAGGCTAGGTGGGCGCTGAGCGAACTAATACCGATAAACAAGTCAGCCTGGACATCTAGCGCCGCCGTTGCACCAGCAAGGAAGGAACAGGTGCTAGTTATTACCGGCGAAGAGCTTGAGAAGCTCGATGTCCCCAGGCAATTCGCCTACAGAAACCAACTTTTGACTGAGCACCTTTAGCGATGGAGGCTCTATCTAAACCTGAATTTTAGTTGTCAAGCGTCTACCAAGGACAGAGGGTGTAGGACTAATGCCATCAGCTCAACACCGTAGATTATAAGTGAACTACACCTTTTACGTATACTCAAGAATCCGAAAACCTGGGGAGCGTTTTGTCGTGGAGAGGAGGTAGTGGGTTAAGATTCGGATGATAATGCTGGCGATTAACTATGATCAACAACATAATTCAAGCCATACCAGCTGTTCCACCGCTGATACGACCGTCGAGGCTATGAGGCAAGTCATGAGTAAATTGATAGTCAATTTTTGGAAGGATGAAAGGAGGCGGGAGGATTGACTTAAGCTTCTTGAAACGAGAACAGGAATCCTCCTCGCACGTCAAGCTACGCGAACTACTCAAGTCGCAACGCACCTCGTACTACTCCCAGAGGCTGATGTAATGACGCAAGCATCATTTTTCTCACGGTCTACAGAGGCGTGGAAAACATACAACTGCTACACGTACGACAAGTATGGTCTTAGTTTAGAACCCAGCATGGCACAGCACTGGAAATCTGTGATCACAAATGAGATAAGGGAAACCGAGATAGCATGTTGCTTACTAGCACTAGTGGCACTTGTTCGAGAGGACTAGCAGCGGTATTTGCCAGCGTTCTAAGTTCTTCCTTAGTATGGAAGAAAAACCATACCTGCTGTCGCATCTCCGTAGAAATGGTGACAGACCACACGTTCATGCCCTGTCCTATTCATCCTCAGAGTCTACGCAACCGCAGGACATTCAAGGGCTGAAATGTTGGCGATAACAGCAATGGCATACACAATGTCCATTATGCTGATATCAGCCCGATTCAGCATCGCGGTACCTCTTCCTATTGAGCCAGGGCCGTAAGTTCAACTGTACTCTCCACTAAAAGAGGGAATGGGCGGGCTCACTGGTCCGTAGGCCAACAACTGATGACGACTCGTCCCCGTTCATCCCTGGTCTGCCTGGTTGGAAACCATGGTACGGCATTGGACCAGTCGTTCGTCCAATCATCGAGCATAAATCGAAGTACTCGATGTCGACTGGTAACACCAGCACTTGCGTTAATCTACATTGTCAGAACATCGATTCTGCCTGTACCCATCCTACGAGGGTGGCAGCCCGTATATAAGCATGGACCTGTTCCGCTGCCAAGTAAGTGGTATAATTCTTCGCGTTCACAAGCTAAGCTATCAGAATAGCGAGCAGGAGCGAGGCAAGCGATGGGGAGACATACGAGGCAAATCTTCAGCGACGGTACGTATCCTAAACTCTGAGATGTACGAGATCGATCATGTCGGTAGTATATAGCACCAAGGATATTGGGATTAAAGGTTGGAATCCGCTATTCGGAAAGGGTCCTATAATGTACCATTGGAAAGGGGACAAAACCTCGACAACGGAAAGGTAACTGAGTCTCAACTGGTACATGCATAACGTAGCTCATGCAGACATCCAGTGCCCAGAACCCTGCTTCAACTAACGATGGCGTGGACGCCGTTATGCCATACGGCCTTGGACCATGATTATACGTAAAGTTTACGCTTCCTCCGAATGGAAGCTGCATGGAGAGGGAGAAACTCGATAACCCAATAAGCAAGAATAATTAGACAGGATAGCTACACGTCACCAGAACGAATCTATAGCAAAACACAGGAACCTCATGACTGTACTGTTCCCGAAGCAGTAATTGTGACCTGGCTGGATGGTTTACCGGAAGCTGTGCCGACATTTTCGATCTGTTTAACAACGTCCATTCCTTCTACAACCTCACCAAATACGACATGTCGGCCGTCAAGCTATAAACATGTCGGTTTGAGGATATTCAAGGTTAGCGATAGGACTCACCCAGTTTGTGATAACCGTTGTGATGAAGAACTGAGGGCATAAACTATGAGGAAATCATCGAAGGAAGGAAGGGAATCAGAAGACGTACCTGTGATCCGTTGGTGTTAGGTCCAGCATTGGCCATTGAAAGTAGGCCCGGTTTTGTATGACGTAGGTTGAAGTTCTCGTCTTTACGAAGCTGAGTATGGGGTTAGGTATATACAAGAACGGTTTTACGAACCAGCAAAATTTTCCCCGTATATAGATTTCCCACCCGTTCCATTGTGCCGTGTAAAGTCTCCACCTTGGACCATGAACTAGAAGTGATGCCGCGTCTCGTTGAATCTGACGAAACTGTGAGCTCAAAAGCGGCCACTCACGTTAGGAATTACACGATGGAAGGTTGAACCGGCATAGCCAAAGCCATGTTGACCTGTGGCGAGTTCGCGGAAGTTTCTTGTAGTCTTGGGAACGACGTCGTCATACAGCTTGAAAACTATGCGACCTGCTGGTTTCGACGCGATGGCAATGTCAAACTTGCAGTAGAAACCGATTCGAACACGTTCTCAATTTCCTAGCAGTATGTTAACTCACGAAAACGTTTGACCTGAAATTGGTATTGAACACTTCCGTAATGAAAAGTATGACAAAGAATACCTACATGTTGTTGACAGAGGCAGAGGTCGTGAACCTACGAAGAAAGGACGCCATTCTCAGAAGATATTGAGGGCTTTTTATACGAGGTCGACAATGTCGATGGAAAAATGGTATTGGTCGGTTGCGCGTGTTCACGGAAAAGAAATTATGCATCACGTGAAATAACGTTAGGGGCAATTGGCTAAAAGGAGAGATCGTGCCTCACATTGTGTTTGTTCCATACGTTAATGCTCAATTTACAAGAGCGAAGCATATGAACATCGCTGAGAAAGTCCCCATATTTTGATTATATTATCATAGACAGTTTCAAGTATTCTCAGGTGAGTACGGTTCCCTACGGTGACCCTTTCGAAGTGAATGATCGTGAGGTTGAAAAGCTCAAATTTCAAATTGCTTCTCGCGCACACTACAGAAAACGTGAATTACTCAACATTATCTGGCTTCTCTCATAATTCCCGGGATGTCTACGGTCAAGGAAGACGCTGAAGACTTAACAAGAAGACATTATATACCACAAACGTCATATTAATCCAAAAATTGCATCGCGTCGCAAAACTGTCGCCACTGATTCAGAGAGAGCACAAGTACAAGAGTCGGGCGCATCAACGGTCAGCCTTTCGGGACCGAACCGAAGGAGATACGTGTTTTCACGATCATTCTCGGGATGCTAACCTCTTGGGTACATAGTACCTCGGCCCTCTCGTGCTGATCACAAACTCGATGCGTGAAGGATCTTACGCTACTTGGATATAGGTACTAGAAACTGGAACTTTGCGTCCGCTACGCGGGGTCGAGGGGGCTATTGTATGAATACACCTTGAGAGCATCGCTGAAGATATACCCCACGCCAAAAAGGGTACAATTTCATGATTACAGCACCCATTACTGCCGATACACTATTCACGGAGTTGCAGATGCATTGCCCCATCAGAGGAAAAGGATAAGAGCCTACGAAATCTACGCAGTCACAAATAAAGATCGCGACTGGTGAGACGAGCATCACGTAGGAGTCCGAGGATCGCGCCGAAGATCCCATTCAATGTGAATGAAGAACATTTCTAGGGTGTATGGCTTATTGAGAAGATGAGAGCCAATATGACGAGCCTTCAGAAGGGGCGGAGGAGGAGGTGAGCAGGCGCTTAAACCGACAGGAAACGTCAGGCCGGCTAAATCCGAAAAGAAGTTCATACATAACTTCATCACAACCACTCTATTGTTTATCTCGTTGAGGCTACAACTAATGGAGAGCGTTCCCCTTAGGTGAGCAAACGACCTTTGTAGGCGACATGCTCTCGAACTACGTAAGTCGTACACAGTTATAGTTCCCGCAGCAAGAATAATATTTGGATGGCCAGCCGATTGTCATCCGACTATTGGATGGCTCATGAAAGACTCAGGAGGAGTTTGTATCCTTTACAATGCTGCCTTCTTCATTGCTCACGAATATACTCAAGTAGGCGGATTGATTGGCCAAATTGGCATACTCCTTTTACTATATAAAGCGCCCAGCAAAACATTGGGACACGGGGCCTATAAGTTTAAGCGTCGTGCTTGCGACTCCCCAATCGTCATTCTGGTGATGGAGGTGACTCCAGCTGAGTAATGTAGTTAAGCCAATTGTGCGTATTCCTACCATATTAGCATATTCAGAACGTCTTTTTTCACAAGAAGCTGACAAATGACATCCAACTGGGATGAACTTTCTGAACGTTCCTGAGACTTTATACGGACCAGAAGTCGATCATTGGATCATTGTCAACTCTGGCATACCGCCTCGGGGCGGGTCAATTCTCGTGCGTGATAATCATCGGTTCGTTGACATATTTACTGATAATCATCTGAATAACGTAACCTCAACAGAACTCGTTTGTATTCACTGGCGGTCATTCTCTGCTAGTCATGTCAATTAAGCCATACAGAATACGTGAACTGTTTTCTACGTGTTTGCTATGTAAATGGCAGTCGTTGTATAACGTTTCAATACCCTGTGGCGTAACTACCGCCCATAAAACAGTATAAAACGCAGTACAGGCGGGCACAGACCGCAGACTACGCTAGTCACTTGACGACAATGCTCTACGGTCTCCTCAAAGGCGAGTCACATCGTCCACGAGTCGTGATTCGAGCTAACAAGAGAAATACAGCTACTGCGTCCTTCTTGGCCACCTTTAGTCTCGTAGTTAGACCATGCCCTGCGTTCCCCCTCGACCAACGCGGAGCATCCGGCGATCATCTAGTTACTCTCGCCACATTCAATTCTTCTGCGGCGTTTCTTGCTGATCAGTCCATCCTGAATAAACCCCTTGACAAACTCAAGGCTATTGAGAAAGGTGGTATAGAGTAAGCGTGTTATGCCCCATCTTCACCTGAGTCTCACGATTTGCCTGCAGTACGTATTATGGCGTTCAGGTTGAAGATAGTCAAACAGGATACGTTCTTGTTGGTAAGTAAATTGAAATCCAACGTCCTTCCGTACTCACGGTCGAGCAGTCTTCAAGGATCAACACCCAAAGGAACACGCTCCCGTCTCCGTTATCAAGAAACTCCTCAAAGATGCTGCCAACGGTAATATAGACGTTCAACATGTCCTTCCTAACGGCGATATCAGCCAACTCCTCACCGCGCCAGTCACGGAGATCAGCACCATTGATCTCCTCCCTGGCCACACGCTGAAAGAACTCGCTCCTCTGTTGGAAGAATTGAGACCAATGTTCGACGCAGTCACCGGCCAGTTCGGGGCAACCCATTGGGGTCCTGTCATTGAAGTCCCTACCGAGGTTCACAACTTCCTGGGATGGGCCAGTGTAGAGGTCGGTTCATCCGTGTCACGATTCTATAGGACGAGCTTGTCTCAAAGATGGCTAATAGGCTCACAATCAAGCGGTTTCTACCCCCGAGTTTCAAAACCTTTTTAATCGTGTTCTGGAGATCGCTACTGGGTTTTCTAAACACACACGTCTCACGAAGCATTGAATCAAGTTTCCTTCGCGTGATGTTTCCATTCCCTAATACATCTGGATTTACTGATTGCGGCTCCTAATTCTTCCTGATATCGATGTGATGTTCAGCGTTCTTGCTCGTTCTGATAATTTCTACTTAAGCATAGCATCAATCATCACCCACACCGCTGGCGACAATCAGGGACAGTGTCGCGGACCATCAGACTCAACTGATGTAACACCGTGTCACTCAGCCCCACCGTGGTTTACTTCATGTATCATTGGGCTATCAATGGTGGTTCTCTTGCCGCTATAACTTCTTCAAGCCCATTGTCAGACTTCAAGCATGTTCAATTTCATTCGTGAATACGTCGAACATCCCTTGAATGGTTCGAACAATAGACTTGAGACTTCATGGCCGCCGCCCGAAGAAAAAGTCACTTCACCATCGATGGGACGTTAATAGGTAACATGGTTGTGTTGTACTCACGCATCACTTCTAGACTTTGGCCGCTCGGGCGGCGTGTAATATTTTCATGTCACTACATCATAGAAGGTCCTCGTTCATCTACTTTCACTGCTTCGAGAGCGCCGATATGAGTCACAGCTAGGGGGTTTTATGGGAGCTTCTAGAAATAAGCAGTGAATAGTATAATCACCGCCTCCCAGGTCTAACCATCGATTACTCACCTTTTCCAGATTATGGTGCGCTGTACTCACGGCAGGATATGGCGGTCTCACCATCAAGAGTGCATCATCACCAGACATCATCAGCACTATCTTTATCCCGACGCTCGATTCTTCTTCTTGTTTTTATGGTGATAGCGAAGGGACTCTGGCGTGGGACCGTTATATCTATACCATATCTAGCATGTGCCATTACTCCCAGAAGAACCTTCGTAAGTCGATAACGACCTTTATTTTCTCATCCTTTTGCTAAAAATAGATATCACCAGAACATATAATGAACAAATCGATATTAGTTACTCTATCACCCAAATTCACCATCGAGTTGCCCTTGACATATAAAATGACTGTCGCCGTTGATACTACGTTAGGGGCGCTCCTCATTTCTGGTTAGTATCCACTCAGGACTTTGTATCGCATAGCATGCTAAGTCAACCCTCCCCCTGACTTAGGCTTTATTACCACCTTGTGTGTCTAGAAGGGTCCCATTTAGCCACTGCGACTGATCCAGTGTCTCATAGCTTCGCGGGGATCACAGCCGTCCAGTTTTACATCTATTTCACTCGCTTTCAGAACGACGATGCATGGTTACGGTTCATGGTTGGTACTTTCAGAAATTTGCAGCAATGCAGCGACCTACTACCACCCCTTAGGTCATTGGCGTATGGATGGCAGAATTGGTCACCGCCTGCTTCCAATGCCATACGCTTTATTACTACCTAATGTATGGCCCTGGTTCCTATTGTCGTTATACCAGTTGCTTATTGTTTCCACCAGCACCCATTATGCTGATCCTTCTGCATTCGAAACGGGCATATGGAGCCTAGAAATTATTGGCTACTTGCAAACTTCCATTACAGTCGTTGTTCAATGCTTCTACGGATCTCGCATCTGGAAGCGTACGTTCAGGCACGATTACTTTTGCAATTTGATTGATGATTATTCTATAGTGAGCGCTGGTCACGTCGTTGGCAAGTTTGTCGCCGGATGTGTGATTTTGATGACGTTCACGCATGGTGCTTTTTGCCTAGGTATGCTCACCACATCTTCATGCTATCCCTCTGAGCTTCATATCCAACAGTGTTCTCCACCGACATTACCATCCATACGAGGATCGCTACGTGGTCCAGTGTAGTCGGCTGGATTGGCATCGCTGGCCCTACTTTACTTGCCGTCACTGACATCGTCATCACTTTGGCTATGATCTACCTTCTGCGATCGCAGACCATCTCGTTTGATATGTTTCTGAAAAACGTCATCAATAAGCTCATCACGTACGTCGTGCAGACAGGAGCCATAACCACAATACTCGCTATCTCCGTTATGGCTACATATGTAGCGATGCCCAATAACATGATTGCTCTCGCAATTTTGTTTATCCTGCCACAATGTATGTCCCTTCGTACGATAAGCGATAACCCCTTCTGACTTCGTGCCAGGCTACGCCAATTCAATGATGGCATTGCTCAACTCTCGAGCCAGATTCAGAGATACTGTGTCTCAGGGCGATAGCAGCCAGTCATTCGCTCCGCGATGTTATGTTACGACTATGCAGTTCAGAGTCAAGGAGGCTAGCTCAGCGTCGAGAGTCGACATGGAAACATCGTCTAGTGCTACTCACTCGAGTGATTGAGAGCGAGTGTCATCATGTTAACATTCGCGCGTTTATACCCAATGCACTCTTTTGCGGCGTCGCTACTAGCCTTCTTCAGCAAGAGTGACTTCACCTTTAATCTCTACGAGCACAAAGCACATTCAGTCGGAACTCGGGATACATTGACGTTTCAACGTCTAAAACAACCAACGATACGCAATACGTGTTGTTAAAACGAACATAAGGCACTACTACCACGCTTACCATGCGGCTAATAGCAGGTCTGATTGAGAATCGTTTGAACTAGAAAGAAAACTCAAAAAGTAAGTATCCGATTGTGAAGTATTATCGAAGACAAGAGACTCCTAAGCAACTCAAGCAACTCGTAAGAGGCGCTCGTGGCATCCAATGTTTGCACAATGGCTGGATAATAAACACGATGCTGCCTGGTTCCCTTCCATCAATGTTCGACTAGTAACGATCCTCGTCACGCATCATGGCTGTGCAAACATTGCCCAAGATTACGGGTCCGTTATGAAATGAAGGATCCGTTTTTTGGCGGTCCTGGGACCTTCCGGCGCTTATTAGGCGCTTATGTTAAGTCGGAGGGTATTGAAGTAACCGGTTGCCGGTTGCTTCTTCGGTGATTAGCACTTCATTTCCGTAATCTAAATCTATATTGGGAAAATTAAGCTCATTTATGTAATCAGCTAATCTATATTCACAGTTAAATTAATTACATACTACTACTGAGTTAACAGTTACTTAAGGAAGCTTTCCCACAAGTTATTATTTTGGTGTTGAGGTATTATACAGAGACATTTATCTTAGGTGAAGATAATACAATAACCGGCTATTACTTAGTTTTATCTCCCTCCAGAGTTAACATTTTGTGCTAAGTATCACATACCAGTCACATCTGGTCACTGGTCGACCGGTCACCTCGGACCCGTACATGCCATGCTTTGTGCAATGGCCCACATCTGCAAGTATCCATTATGACCATTGAGGAAAAACATCATTGGAATAATATCCCTCATTATTCCGACGGTACAGCTTGTTTATAAGCGCATCATTCATGCTGTGCACAGGCGTCTGTCTTACCGCTACAAAAGTACGAACATTCCCACTTTTTCGCACTTTCGCCATCAGTGCTACTGCTCAAGGTTGATGCTTCACCATGGATCCGCTTTCCATTACTTGCGCAGTATTGAATTTCGTAGATACGGGTGTGAAGATCAAGGCCGCAGTCGATAAGGTCTGTTATTTCAAACTAATACAATGTCTCACTGCTCACGCCCATCCCCAGATAGGAAATAATCGTCGACGTTTGCGTGAACTTTCAGAAGACATCCTCGAAGATCTCTATGCCCTACGATCGTTCTGCGATGTGCACGAGCCTGACCTTCAATATTCACCTGAACTCAAACATTCGTTTGATAGGCTACATCGGTACGGTGGTCTTGGGCTCTACACTGCAGAAGCTGACTGTTTATTAGCAAATTAACCGATGTAGCCTCCAAATGTGAGCGAGCGCTCAGTCCTAGGACGAAGGGTGCGCTAGGTAAAATTGTGGAGGGCTATAAGTCTTGGAGAGATGCAGATGATGTTGAAGCTGAAATCGTGCGGCTAAGAGAGATTGTCCAATCCTGCATGAGTCGGATGCAGGTGAGTAAGCTACTTCACAGGTATCCACCCAGTGTTTCATAGACCCGGAAGCTCTATGTATCTGCTCGATGCGAACTGGCCATGTCTCGTCAAGTTGCGATCGCAAAAACGGAACACAATACGCTCGTACTCAAATCAGATACCCGATCAAACATCCACCGCCTTGATGCGGCGTTCGGCGAATCGATATGTGGATCCAACTCAGCAGAGTTTACATCAGTAAGTGGCGGTCTGCATGATGCGACGCTCGTTACCTTATGGTGTTTACTGCAGGTGCTTAGCCACTGCGCATCAGATGGCCTTGACCAGAAGTACCTGCTACTCAAACTCCATGACATCGCAGAAACTCTCGAAACATGTACATTTTCCTTTGCAGATCCCTGCTCGTCCGAGATCCACCGTGTCGGTTATATATTGACCCGCCCTCCCTTCGAAATAATGACCATCATTGAATCAAAACTGGTGCCGGTTTGGCGGGTCATTCGTTCACTGGACAACAGAATGATGACTCCTATATCACGCTGTCTAGAACCCGTCCTCTCATTAGTAATTGAAGCCGCCCAATGGGACTACAATAATACTATCTCCCGCCTCTTTGCGATTGGAGAGTCTATATTGCGCCAGGCCATCGATAAAAGCGATGATGATAATCTCCTCTTCTTCCTTTCCTGGGTTCTATACGAGCAACATTGGTTCGGCCTTCCAGGCGCAGGACAAATTCAGCTCTCACGGGAAATGGTAGACATCTACCTCAGGATATACCAATCTCCTAGGGCAACCTTTCCTAAACCTCACCGATTAGTTTGGCTGCAACGGGCAATGGCTACACTCGCATGGGACTACTACCTCAATGAATGTACTGATATGGCAATTTCCCACTATCAAGAGGCTCTGCAAATGGCTGACTCCCTCGATCAATGGGATCTTATCCCCCACCAATATTATCCCGTCGCCTGCGATACATCAGTTATCTCTTCTCTACAGTCATTATCATCGCCGACAATTGTACAAGACTATAGAATAGCTCAGAGCACTGCATTTATCTTAACATCATATGCTCGCGTACTTGAATCCAGCGGCCGCTATTTCGAGGCACACTACGTGGGACGCGACTCAATTACTATCATTGATGCTCTTCAGGCCCAAGCAGACTTTTTACCGTGGGATTTTGATCTTCTAGATGACCAATTGTACTGGCTTGAAGATAATCTTCCAT
Organism: Pleurotus tuber-regium; assembly: GCA_014058305.1. Lineage (NCBI taxonomy): Eukaryota > Fungi > Basidiomycota > Agaricomycetes > Agaricales > Pleurotaceae > Pleurotus > Pleurotus tuber-regium. The sequence continues at coordinate 18,932 of JACFYU010000017.1, read as the reverse complement.
CATGGGTCGAGATCGTCCGCAACCCGACCGTTATTGAAGAAATGGATGAAGAGGATGAGGGCCTAGAAGTGGACGGGTGGGTTTTCATTTCAATGATTTCTATTATGGTATTTAGTGATGTCCATCTTACAGTAGTATATCTCCGCGACGTATTGAATGGGGTATCGCTATATAATCTAGTTTTCCAGCCATGGTACCGCACCAATAGGAAATACACGACTACGTGGTGACAGCGTACTGAATTCTTCTATCCCCGTATATCCGTTCCCTGCAATACCAGCCGCGTGCTCATAGGCACTTCCTTTCCGTTATCAGTGCACTTCGATCGCAAGTCAATGCTTTACCATTGGGTTTCGGACTTCTCGACGACTTTGCACCTTCCATCGTCAGACACCCAGCGTTAGGATAGGCTGGACGACGTTGTGCTGTGAATTTCCATTCCAATATGATCGTATCAGTGTCTTCTGCTACGCATCCCTTCGGCTTCACGTTCAAATCCACTTCGTCTCGACGCTCATGGACATCCACCATTCTTGCTTCACTGCCTGAGCCTATTCTTCACACCACCGACTATCGTTTTGCACCATAGTCCGTGCCGACACCCCAGCTTGCTCAGCTCGATCTTCTCCTGTATCATCCTTCTATTCTCTGTACCGTGTTCGTCTTCCGTACCATGTAAGCAAATCCCTTGTGAGATACCTGGTTGGTAAGAGACACTACATGTATCATTGGATATCGAGGTCCGTGCTACGCTTCAACAAGATATACTGAAGATACTATGGGCGCGGGACATGGTTAGGGTACTCAGTCATTAACAAGATTGGTGGACTATGGCAAGAATGGATTACGCGCTTATATGGTTTCATTTTAGTGGCAAGCTCAGCGTGTTTCGACTGGCAGAGAATATACAGTGTTGCAAGATTTCAGAATTTTGAGATCTAGGGGCCATCGTCAAAGCAATGTCGCACCGGGTTCTACTGCAGAAGACACTTACCGTAAATGTAAAGCGACAAACCCCTCCATGATGCTCGATATTTATGTTTATATTCTCTATATGTTGCAAATTCACGTCGTCTATGCCCATTTCGACATCAACGCCAATATCCAGCTACGAAGATCTCGAATGAGCATGCGTACAGGCGTGATGGAATGAAAATGCGTAATCGTACCTCAGGGTTGAATCGGATTTCGGCTTACTCGTCATGTCGGTAGTCCAATCTTGTCCTCCTCTAAACGAGACGGTTTCAATATAAAAGCAATGGCTTGTTCAGTATGAGACATCAGTACCTTCAACACATCCTTAACTGTATCAGAATGCTGATGATGATAAGGATGGTAGCGTACAGCACGCTTAGGAGTCCTGAAGGCAGGCATTCAGAATTATGATAGAAAGAATACAGTGAATAGTTGAGTGGCGAAATAGCAAAAAAAAGTTGAACTGATGGGAGGCCATCATAACGTTATACCGTGAATCATCTCGTGACAAATTATCCACGCACTAGATGTGCGTAGTGGCTACTAGTCACCATCCAATACAGCCGAGTCGATATGCAAACAGTTATTATAATAAAAGCCGAATCAAATATGTGAACCAACCAAGAGAAAAAGCCACAAGAAAATCCAATCAACGCGTCGTGAGGAGTCGCACATACTCTAGTAAGGCAAAGCATTCATGTGAATGCACGAAATGAAACCTGCTGTGTCTCCTATATCCTCATAGCTTGGTGTTTGAAATGTCATCACGTCTAGTTGAAGGAGGGTTATGGCGTCCATAATACTTAGCGATCTGCGATTGCTTAAGCGGGGTCAATGGCCAGTTTTGTAAGACGGCTAATGACTTGTCATAGTCGTCACTACCTAGTCAACCTCCTCTGTGTATAAAGACTTTGTGTAGGTGACGGTTTTAGCTAAAGTTTCATCAATGACACATTGACGGGACTAACAGGTTATCGACTTATCACGCACCCATTCAGACAGCAGTAAAGTCCGGGAGATGCTGTCGCCAAGTTTTTAGAGTTAAGAACTTTGGCGTCTTCGAAATTTCCTCCAAAGTGGACGTTGATAACCTCCTCCATTTCAGCCTCTGTTTTTTGCGATGCCAGCTCCTCCTTCAAGCGTCAGAGACTATCCATAAATTGCCGATATTTGATACATTGACTAATGGGTTCTCTCTTTCGTTTGTGAGTTTGCTAAGAAACAATTTGCGAGTCGTTGAGCGCAGGTTCAAGTTACACCAGGCTTGTTTGGCTATGTTGACACACGCGTACACCGACTACTTACCGAACTAGGCTGCGAGAAGCCGAGTAGCTGAAACCGCGTTGGCGTTAACAACAAAAACGAGGACGATTGAAGTCCTACAATACCTCGCGCTTCGTTGAGGAAGTCTACACTTGGCGAGTCCTCTGATTTCAAGGGGCAGGAGGTCATGTTGATTTGGCAAGGCGCACGGAAACCGGGGGCCGACGATTTTAGCCCGAAAGACTCTGAGTATGGACATACGTTTGGTGGGGACGAGGCTTCCCAGCTTGCGTATGTTCATACTAATGGCGCGGTTGTGTGAGGCGATGGAGGTACACCACGGCGGGATGCGACGCGTCGGTCATGAAGCTCAGTGTTCTCCCTTTCCTTTCAGCATTTTCCTATTTCTCGATGGTCTACCCATCACTTGTTCGCTTTCTTATCTTTTTCAGTTTATTCAGGTTTGTGCCAATGTCTCATTCCCATTCCTGTTCAAATTGAGTTACGATCTACCCAACCACCTGAAGCTCATTGGAACGCCCTTTCGATCGCTCGCCCGTATAGTATTGTATCAACCCAAGCTATCTATGTTTCGCATTTTCCCCGTAAGAACATAGAGATTGGGCTAGGCCCTTCGTGGTATCAGTTTACGTAGCACATGACGTACTAACAGATTTTCTTGCACATACTTTTTATGCCAATTCATTCGTTCTGACTTATCTGCTAGTTGATTAGCCTCACCTCATCAACGACGTCCTCGTAGTTTCACATATGGTGGTTGAAATGGAAGAAACTTCCGTCTCGGCATCATGGCCACGTGCTTCAAAATATCGCGTCTTCAGAAGGTTCGCGACGGTTTACCTATGATGCACTTGGTATCTAGAGCATTCGGCGACCACTAGCACTGTCGCGTAAGGTGCATGTATGACATCAGCTATGTGTCTGGGTGTTCCAGAAGTCTCGTAAGTTTCTATATTTCTCGTATATAAGATCCCACTCAGCTGGAACTTCTGTAGTCTACTAACCCAATATTCTCGAATACTACGTTCTGTTGAATCATGTCCGTCTACTTCTACGACCCGTTTGTTGACTTCGACCGTCTCTTTGATGAGGCTTTCAACGCCCGCACGGGTGGGACTCAGCGTCGTGGGAACGATAACAACGCCCCGACTGTTTGGCGACCAAGGCGAGTGACGATAGATTCCTCTTGGGAGGGCATTTGTGCTGACGAAATCAATAGAATGGATCTCCACGAAGACGAGCAGGCCAACACAGTCACCGCCCAGTTCGAGTTGCCCGGTTTGAAGAAGGAGGACGTCAATATTGATATCCACAATGGTCGGCTGACGGTATCCGCTGAGAGCAAGTTGTCGTCTGAGAGGAAGGAAGAAGGATACGCCGTGCAGGAGCGCCGCTACGGCAAGTTCTCCCGAACGCTTCAACTTCCTGAAGGAATCAACGTGAGATATACTGTTGTGTGATTTCTATGCTTTAGACTGCTCACATTATGGCTGTAGGAGCAAGATATCAAAGCGACTATGGAGCACGGTGTCTTGACCGTGACATTCCCCAAGTCAATTCCAGAGAAGGCGCCGAAGAGAATCACTATTTCGTAAACGATGGACGATACGTAGTGAAAGCTAGGTGGTCTTGTAGTGTATTGTTTTCGTGTACTTGTAAACTGTGCTATACATTGCGTTGTGTCTTGCGGTAATACTTACGGTTCTATGAATGTCATACAGATTGACCGTGAGAACAATGAAACTGACTTTCGCTATAGGCCGGCCACATGGCTTTACCGTTTTCTCCCGTTCCTGGTGCCGCATTCAACGTTTCCCAAAAGAAAATTGTATGAATGAGACGCTACGTTCAGTCAATCAAATAAGGAGTCGTATGTAGCAGAAGCTAGCTATGGACACGGTCCAGCGTCACGTCATGTCGTAAAGGGGCAAATTCGTGGCAAGTTGAACAATTTCGTCTCAGGACTGGATCTGGAAGAACCTTCTAATGTGTGGCGGTGGTTGGATTCTTAAGTGGGCAAGTCATATAGCACCCTTGCTGACTGTCGCACATTCATCTAATTCATATCCTCGTAGGGCTCTGTTAAGAACTTAGTATATTTGAATCTGCGATGGTTTGCGCTATGGCCAAGTAAATGGCGGCAAAATCCATGAATCAAGCCTTCGCCGAGTCCTGAGCCCTAGGCTAACGTGCTTTTAATCCCCAAAAACTGTGATTTTGTACCTACCAATCACCTACAACAATCCACGCAGGAGACGAGCATGATTGCTCGTTCGGATGGTAATGGGCGTCAGCTGATTCACGTTCGTAGTCTAGGCAATACATAACCTGGCTGCAGCCAAGAACGCATCCTCTACACTGGCTGCGTCCCGGCTTTCCTGGGACTGGCGTAGAGAACTCCAGCATGGCATCTTACAACGACTGATTCTGGACCATCATCGCATCTTCCTATCTACACCGTTTAATGGACCTAGCCATTCCATCGAAGCCTGATTCGAGAATATGCCGGAACCTCCACTCGCTATGTATCTTCCATCAGTTACTCCACCAATGGACTCCTGCGGGTCTTGCCGTTAGAGAAAGAAGTGCACCCTTGGGGTGAATCAACGGCTTAAGTGGCTTCGTTTATGTATATAAAGATGCGAACATCCCGCTCGTCCATCATCCAAAGTAACAAATCCAACCCTACTTATCAAAGGTTTGCACTATTAGCTACGATAATCCGATTAAACTAAATCTACTTCAAGCATCAAGTAACTGATGTTCAGATCATTCGCCGTTGTCCTACTCATCGCAGTAACGTTGTCATTCATCTACCCAAGTCTAGAAGCCCCAATCATTATCCGGCGCATGTGCGTAATCAGTCCATCCGTTGTCGGTTTTTCGCTCTCTTTCTGAAATAGCTCCATCAGAGTTGACACTACTACCGCTGGAATCACTGCACTCCCTTACTGGAAATCGAACGATATAATGCAAAGGTTTGTCCACGATTCCATCCATTTGTCACGAACTCCGTTCTGAGTGATTCAAATGTCATCATAGTCGTGAACCTGATGATTCTCAGATCGAGAATTTCAAGCATCGTCCCAGCCCTCCGTCCGCCACTCCACCCTCTCGTGGCTGGGAGCCCATCTACAATCATGGTTCGCCTCAGGAACCTATCGCGAGGTAAGCCCCACTCATGCAACCCAAGTATGCACCAGGCTTCCCTGAGATACTACTCGTAGAAATGAAAAAGACCAGAATTTCTGGAATACACCTAGGTAAGCTGCTTGATATGTTACCACCGGCGGAGACTCACATAGCTTCAGACCTGCGAAAGCTACACCTCCTTCTCGCGGTTGGGAACCTGTATACACACATGGTGCCGTGCAACAGCCCATAGAACGGTTAGTATCCTTGTTGTTACCTTTCGCCGGAGGCCAACTCAGCTCTGATTAGGGAAGTATCCGAGGATTCACACATCGAGAACTTCAAGCATAGACCAAGGTAAGTCACTCAGTGAAAGATATGGCACATAGTGTATGAACGTGATCGACTTCTGTAGCCCTCCTAAGGCTGACCCTCCATCCCGTGGCTGGGAACCGATCTACGAGCACGGGCCTGCCCAACAACCGATCCAAAGGTTGTCGTTGACTTTGATTTGTACCCGTTACGTGTACTCACTCGGTTCTTTCAGAGAGGAACCGGTCGAGGACCCTCACATTGATATCTTTAAGCACCGGCCTAGGTGGGTCTTGTGGGCTGTATCACACTCATTCTTGCATTACTTACGAACGATCTAGCGAGTCGAAAGTAGAATCGCCGTCTAGAGGTTGGGAACCCGTGTATAAACACGGGCCAGCCAAAGAGGAGCTACAGGACTCGTAAAGGATTCGTATCAATCTCTCGGAATATAAAATTGTAATAATGAAAGGGCACCAGGCCCTGGCTATATTTCTAATGCGCTGAATAGATTACAGCTTGCTTAGAATAGATAAATGGATAGCCTCTTCGATATAACCCACTACAACTCTTCGTCTGATTCTACATCGTAGGTTGTATCAGATTCGACGCTGCTCGAGGAGCCAGAGGAATAATCGGAATCAGAATCGTCGTCGTCGTTTTCATCGGTGAACTCGCTTTCCTGACCATCAGGGGGAGGACCCAGCGAGTTACCAACGTCGTCGCAGATGTCCTCAGACATCCATCTCTGGCGCATTACTTGAATAGTCCGGTGGTTTCCGTCGTGCAGGATGCGAATAGGGTATTCTCTCGCCTCGAGCTGCTTCCAAATACAGACACGGAGATTAGGACAAACTCGCGCAAGGGCTAGTGTCGCCTTAGCGCGACGAATCAGGCAGCGAGTAAGCCAGGCGGAAGTCGGTGCTAGACCGCCAAGGATATTGTCTCCCTCTTCTCGTTCGAAGTCAAGTTTCAGTTCGAGGTGAGTCAGTTGCTCGATTTTGGAGAGAGCGGAGTAAAGAGGATCCTGGGAGCCGGGCGTTAACATATTTCGACATAATACGATACTTCAGCAAAGAAGGTCCTACCTCAGTAAATGGGGTATGAACCGCAGCGACCGTGCGCCACCCGTACAGACGAAGGCGCGAGACTTGTGGAATGGTCTCCATGATAGACTGGATTTCTACCTTTTCGAATAATGGGGAAGACTTTACGTACACCGTCACTGACTTGAGCGTTCCTTGGGACGGTTGTAAAAGGCTTTGAATGTAGGATGTCCGTGAATGAGGAAGAGGATTCGCTTCGTTTATAAAGATATTCCATGTCACGGATATTGCCTTCAGAGACCTCAAGCCAGCCAGAGTAACTGAAGGAGGACAGACAAGATGGCCAATCGACGACATATCAAGATCGAGTGCTTTGAGAGGTAGATATTGAATAATCGACAAGAACTGTTGCACATTCTGAAGCACATGCACTTGGGAAGAATCTTCTACCTGAAAGCTTAATGACGTGATGTTAGGAAAGGTAGATATCCCCTGATAGATCTCGATCGGCGTAATAGATGGGTCGCTGTTGGCAAAATCCTCGAATTGCCACAGACTGAGATGTCTGCGATGATGTAAAGATAATAAGGAACCATGAAAATCACGAATGGGCTCACCTAGTTGCTGCCTTGATGTAGTGGCAACTGTTGAATAGATGATGAAAGTCGAGGCCAACATACTCATCTAGCAATAATATGTTCCGAAACAATACTGGGGTGGCAGCTGCATGAACTGTACGACAAGTAAGTGAGAAATTTATGAGATCTGCCCTCCTAAGATAGGTCGCAATATGGGTCACTAGTTCTGGTGGCAATGGAAGCATGGGGCATGGGACTTGAACGAAATGGTGCAAGTGGCAGACGGGGTTTGGGCCCAAGAAAGTGTGTTTGTTCACCAAATATTAGATAGGCGCTGGCGTTGTAACTGGGCGCCTCTTTGTGTTCAACGCCCGGCTCAACCGCTACCCGCATAACGGTGAGCAGTCCCAAGCCATCACTCCCCAATATACGCTTGTTCGTCAGAATTAATCCGCTCATCTCTCAGACGACTTTCAATGGATCTGGCGGCGGTTGTCGATTCCTTAACGTTTGCCGATTAAATAACGCACAAATCAACCTCAAGCAGCCTCTAGCCATTTCTCTAGCGACTCACTGACAGGACGTCCCAATTGTATTTGAAACATATAAATCGCAGGAATGGATAGAAATATGAAGTTTACGGAGGCGTTGTTGACTGCGTTGTCAGTATTGTGAGTGCTCATATTAGATGCATAGGCGTTCTGTATCTCTTAAGTCCTACCATGAAGGCCCCCAGGCGAACTTTCGAACGGAGAGGTATTACTGCCCTTCTATCACATTTGCTCATGATCTTGATACATTCGTCATCTTCAGCTCCAGCTACTCGAAAGCAAGGCCAATCATGCCCTTTCCACTATCCGGTCTTTGCGAAACATGTCATCGCCCATCCATAAGATTCCCGCAGATGTACTAGGACTCATCTTTAGTAACTTAGTTGAGATGGAGATTCCCCAGAGTTTCATTCCGGAAATATCGACTACCACTTCTTCACGTCCAGCCATGCAATCCGTTTCGCGAGTTTGCAGAAAATGGAGGGATGCTGCGTTCGCGTTCTCGAGTCTGTGGTCGGCTATCTATCCAACTCACGGCTCGCATGCCCTCCTTTGCATTGAACGATCGAAGGAAACTCTTTTGAAAATCTTTGATCGTGAAAGCCCCAGTCTGAATGGGGGCAACGGATGGGACTCTTGGGCTTCCCCATCGCCTCCAACACCTATGACAGGGTCTGTCCGCTTACTAGATACACTGGCACTGCAAGGCCATCGTATTCAACAGCTCCATCTTCTGGGAGTTGATGAGAAAACCCTTACCGACACCGTCCTGCTGTCCACCCCTCTCCCAAAACTCGAGAGTCTCACACTTGCCGTGAAGATATCTAGTCCAAGTGATCCATGGACCGGCGGCCCGGTCACAGTCTGGCAGCCGGTTAAAGTTTTCAAAGGAACTACTCCCCGTCTCCGACAACTAGCGCTAAGTCACTGTCCCCTGTTCTCAGGGCAGACATTCAGTGGGCTTACCCATCTTTGTTTATGCCACCCGAGCGGTACTCAATTGATAAGCCTTGACCATTTTCTCAACGTTCTTCAGGCTTCACCCGAGCTAGAGGAACTGTTACTAGTTCAATATGGAATGGAATTTGACGATTTAACGCATGAAAAGGTATTCCTGGGTCACCTTCGCCTACTTTCGTTGGGAAAGTGGGCGCACTCAGATCAGATCTCGCAGTTTATGAGTTTCTTGATAATCCCTCATCCTATCGACTTCTTCGTATGGTGTACTTCGGCACAGACTGGCGCGACTCTGCCAACTATATTTCCCTTGTATACCACACAAGGAGACGGTCTGGAAGAACTCCGAATTACCTCCCTACCTCGTAAGCAGAGACGCCGTACCGCCGCCCATCCCCATTCTTGGAGAAGACAGCACCAGTATGCTGTGATCTCCAACAGCACGTCCCTCCAAGTCGACGGCAAGGTTGAACCTGAACAATTTCTATATGACGCTCCTACTCTTCTCAATCTGAGCAACGTCCAAGAATTATGGCTCGGCTCGGCTTATAAGTCGGAGCCTACCGAAGAGGAATGGAAAACCTTTTTCTCCGCGCTGCCGTCTCTCTCTACGCTGGTAATCAGCCGACGATCATCCCACCCCATTATCTCTGCCCTCACCCTCTCTGCAGACAGTACGTATGGTAACCTCCTCTGTCCTGACCTTCGAGTTCTTCGTATCCACGGCGACCTGATGCTATCCGTTCTGCGTCTTTCCATTTTCATGGAGCAGCGCAATAGAATAGGAAAGCGATTGAAGCTTTGTGAAGTCATTTCGGACGGCAGGACGAGGATAGATGATGACTACGATTGTCATGTTCCCCCTCCACCGTCCTCTTCGCAAAATACTTTAAACCCCCCTTGGCCAAGGGGGTTAGTATCTGATCTTGCGCATCTAGAGGAGTACGTCGATGAAGTAGATTGCTCGCAGGTAAACTCAAACCGTCATTGGGATATCAGACCCAATCCTCCTATATTTGATTGGTTGCATCGTCTCTATTCTAACTGATCTCAGGCTATGTTTGGTGTACTTTTTTGATACCTTGTATATTTTTGACTGTATATATTGTGTACGACGCTGGATTGTGTGTCGTTGTATAGATTACGCGAAATGTCTCCACTTTCAGCCCAATTTGCATCGCTTTGACTGCTTTACGATCATCATCCGCACCACACCACTCCTTATGATGAAAGGTCAACGTCAGTGCCGGGTAGATATAAAAGAAATCCATTATCTTTCTGCGACAAACAGAACAATTATGCCCACATATCATACAACCAAAAACACCCAAGTCACTGACAAAGACGGCAACCCGATCGAGGTTGGCGATACTGTCCATATCCGCTACAGAGGTGGCAAGCGTGAGGGAGGGGTTTGTCTTGAGCTTCTTTCTTCTCGTATTCTACTTTCTCTTGTGCTGATTGGATATTTCTAGGTCGAGAGGATCGTCGTTGAACCAGAAGAGGCGGCGGAAGAAAATGTTAAGAACCCTCCAAAGGTGCGCTATTAGAATTCAGATGATGGGGTTCGCTTAGGACTGTAAGTCGCATAGGTCGTTTTCTCGGACCAGCACGGGCATCGTGTTGCCCATAATCCGCAAACGTTGATGAACTTGGGTTATCAGGAGGATACCGGTTCGTAGGAAGATGGATGGATCAATCGTAGAACCGAGAATATAGTACCAACCACCCTGTGCGAGGTTTTCCACCTTATCGATATCATTTCATTTACGCTGGGCGATATCTCAATTCCGCAATTTGCTGAGTTTTCTTGCTAACAATTACATTGTTTCCTCGAGCAGAATTTTCGGTGACTAAAATGTTGGGGGGTGAACACTCGCGCCACGGCGGTTTGTTTGGAGCTGGCATTGGTGGAAGTTATGATTCATGGCATACATTCGACTCAGTCTAATTGAGTCTGTGGATGGAGACGATTTGCGATGTCTGCTCATTACTGGCTTAGGTGTATATACCGCTGAATCCCTAGAAGCTCGACGCAGTACATAAAACCTATTATCAGAATCATCACCCGATCAGTTATCAGGGAACATAGCAGAATGCAGAAGAATCATTTACTGACCTCTCCAGGATGAATATTGGTACAACCGGCATCGATGTTGGGGTTGCTGCTAATCAGTGTAGCCACACTAATGCCGGCAGCACTTGCGATAGAGCTGCATGTGTCTCCCGCCACCATTACGTGAACGCTGTTGCAGTTCAAGCACGCTCGACGGAGGCAAATTACCTAAGTATGGGGTACGTTGGTCAGTCTACATGGACAAGGCCTATTACGATATGAAAGCGTACTTGGCCAGGGAAGATATTAGAACAATCGGCGTTGATGATACCGAAGTTAGATGCCGCCAGCTGGAACCTTTGTAGAGGTTGTTAATCAGATTTCTGAAGTTTCGCGCATTAGGGTCTAACTTACGTCGAGACGCCCTCAGCTGCAGATATTCCATCGCACGTGTCGCCTGATTGCACAGTGTAGGAACGCACACATGGGATCTGGGACTGAGCCATAGCACTGACTGGATGAAAGAGAAAGATATGTGAGCGCCCTACTTCAACACAACAAGGTTTAAAATACTAACCTACCGCCATAGAGATCATAACAGCGCGAGAATACAGAGAGAACATGTTGAAGTACGATGTTACTTACGACAGTTGATGCCACTGAAAGCTGAGCGAGACTGTAAGCTGCGGCTGCATTTTATACTTCTAGGGAGTGATGTGGATGGGCCGACTGCGGGCACCATACACCGTCGCATACGAGTATCAGTCGAGATGACTCGCATTGGACATGGGAGCCATCACATGCAGAGTACAGACGAAAGAACCGTCGGCCCTAGAGAAGCTATTGCATATGAAGCGAGCCTATACAGAAGCACGCTGTCCTATCTTAGGACAGTCTGATATTCCAAAAATATTGTACTTACAGCTCTGAGATGTGTTCTGGTACAGCTTACTCCTTTGGGAGCGAAGCGATCTTTATTGCGATCAGTGTCTGGAGCGTCAGTTATCTGCATGAGCGGACTGAAGCGTTCTGAAATCAAGATTACAACATTATCGGTAAGGCTTACCATGCATTTGTAGCCAATTTCTTCCACGCAAAGAGTCAGACTCGCGGCAAATTAACTCGAATGAATGAGTAAATATTATCAGCATCGCGAAGATCAAGTACACTACTATCCGAGTCGGAGACACCGTGGCATTTGATCGATCCAGTCATATTTTGTCTTCGCAACTGTAAGGATCTGCTACTTATTGTCTTTACTTACCTACATGAGGCCCAAAATCAGGCCTGTGCTTAGAGTTAGACGACAGTGAGCATGCCAGAGTTACAAGAGCGGTCAATGATGCCAAACGTAAGAGGCTAGTCACAAGCGCTTAACGCTCTCGAGATTCCCACGATTTCAATCAGTATTCAGTTCGATTTGACCATTACTAATTCTTACTTTATATTCACAACAGCGCGGCCCAATACTACACGACTCATCGAATGGAATCGAAACCCGCTCAAAATCTCAGCATTCTACTCTCTGACTTTCCCGTAGAAATCATATTACGAATTCTTGAATGCGCAATACAGACATCTACCGAATTCTGCCTCTCCCTCTGCCTTGTCAGTACTTGGACTCGCAAGCTTGCCCTTGAGCACTTGTATACTACAATCATCCTCAAAGATAAGAGAGTAACGCATGATCTCTGGGGTTGCTTACGAATTGCGGGAGTTGGACGCGACCGCCTGTCGGGATCGGCCTTGCAGGCCCTTAATCCCACTACCATTGTTCGGAACGTTTGGCTAGCTGAAGCCTCTCTATACATATTCGGCATATATGATTTATGCCAGAATTTGGAAAATCTGGCTGTTAATCAGAGTGGCTTTCGCCGGATACTTTCGCTCGCCATGCCTTCCCCCTTTTCTACTCAAACTACTAGACGGCTAGGCAACCTGCAGCTCTTCGTGCTGGACTCTGAATGCTTGCATTACCTGCATTTACTCACCCGAAGTCCATTCCCAGAAGAGAACTCCATCCTACTTAATGTAACACATATCCGCTTCGCTTTACCTATAAAATACGCTACGAGCTTCGAGGCATTCCCTTTCCCTCGTCTCAGCCACCTTGCAATACCACTTCATCCTCAAAATCTCAAGGACTTAAAGGGCTTCGAATCACTGCTCTCGCACCAGAAGCTATTGAAGATGTTCCTGATTGTCTTCATCAAAGAAGTTATTGATGATGATATATTGAAAGGTTATGGCAGCTCGCGCAGGTGGAGGGAATGAATCTGTATAAGGAATGACTCAGTACCTGGTAAGAGTACTGATATATGTAGCTGTACTATGTACCTGTATAAGGAATGACTAAGGAGTAGTTAGCGTATGCAATATAAACATGGGGACCATGTATCTACTCACCTCAGTACCTGGTAAGAGTACTGAGGTGCACTATCCGACGTGTACCGTAATTGTCCGCTATTGACCGTGGGATGATTACCTAAGTATATACAATGATGACTCGAGGTCAGTACGACTTGTTATTCCAACACTCCCCCTCAAGACGGACGGAGACCGAGAGCATGAACAAACTTGTCAAGCTTGGGTCGTGGAAGTGCCTTGGTGAAAATGTCGGCAGTCATATCTTGAGTTGGGCAGTAGGAGATGGAGATGTCGCCTCGTTCAATGATATCACGGATGAAATGGAAGCGTATGTCGATATGCTTTGTGCGGGCATGGAAGGTGCTATCCTTAGTGAGAGAGATAGCGCTCTGGTTATCGCAGTAGAGGGTGGTGGCGCTGCTGAGCTTGCCATAGAGCTCCTTGACAATCGAGCGTAGCCAGATGACTTCCTTGGATGCATGAGCCATAGCGACGTACTCGGATTCAGTGCTAGAGAGGGCAACTAGAGTTTGCTTCTTCGAACCCCAATTGACAGCTCCCCCTCCAACCAAGCATACAAATCCGGAGATTGAGTGGCGGTGGAGTTGCTGACCCCAATCAGCGTCGGTGTAGGCAGTAAGGGTATCTTGGGTGTTGCCTAAGACAAGGCGGAGGTCGCGAGTTTTCTTGAGATAGCGGAAGACTCGCTTTGCAGCGGTCATATGAGCTGGACCAGGGTTGTGCATGAAACGAGAGAGAGTAGAGACTGCGAATGAGATATCTGGTCGAGTTCCAATGGCAGCGTACATGAGGGAACCAATCGCTTCTGAGTATCGATTGCATCCAGCAGCTTTAGCAGCGGCATATTCTGCTGGGTTCGATGGGCATAGATCAGGAGTGGTGAGGAAAGCGGGATCCATTGGAGTGGTAGCGGAGGCTATATTCTCCCAACCAAAACGGCGGAGAATGGTGTCAATATAGGCCTGCTGGCCTAGGGAGATGGTGCGGTTCTTGCGGTCGCGGATGACCTCGAAACCTAAGAGCCAGTGAATCTCACCTAGATCCTTCATGGTGAAGGTCTCGTTGAGGAGCTTCTTGATTTCATTGATCTCCTTCATCGTGGGTGCAATAATGGTGAGATCGTCGGTAGCGGCGGCGACGATGGTGTAGGCATCAGGATTGAGGATCTTGTAGAAGACAGCTTGGTCAGCTTGACAAACGTTGTAGCCGAACTTGAGGAAGGCTTTGCGTAAGCGTCGGTACCAAGCTCTAGCGCCTTGACGAGTTCCATAGATAGCACGTAGAAGGCGTAGGACAGGATTCTTGAAGTCGGTATCACCAAAAATGCGCTTCGGGTCAATACCATCTGGGGGCTTCATATAGACATCTTCTTCGATTGGTGAATGAAGGTAGGCGGTTTTGACGTCCATCTGGTGGATTTCATCGTCTCGACTGGCGGCGATAGCGAGGAGTAGTCGTAGTGTGCTATGTCGGACGGTGGGTGCGTAGGTATCTTTGAAGTCGACGCCGGCGACTTGCGTATAGCCCTTCGCGACTAGGCGAGCCTTGTGGTCATCGATGGAACCTATAGGCGTAGTCTTGTATCTGAATACGAAGCGGCTGCCGACGACGTTGATACCAGGTGGAGCTTCAACGACTTCCCAGGTGTTCATCTTCTTGATGGAGTTGATTTCCTCCTCGATCGCAGCTTCCCATTGCTGAGCTTCTGGTCCGCTAAGCGCTTCCTTGACCGTTTCTGGTTCGGTTCCAGTAATCGCCATAGCGTATTCAATGAGTCGGTCATCGTACGTGGGTATTGTTAAGTCGGGCTCGTGGCAGATGTCAGCTGACGACGCAACAGTTGGGAGAGTCTTGCCATCAGACAAGGCTTTGTAGGTGCCGGGAGGAGGTCGTTCACGCATTCCTCGACCCTTGGTTGGATCAGCTGGGACAAGTCCATCAGATCTGGGTCTGCGTTGAGGAGTGGGGTGGTCAGAAATCGATTCTGTATCGGACTCGTCTGTATCGGTGGATTCAGAGGATGGCGTAGGCAATGGCGCTTTTGCAGGTGCTGGCGTAGTCGGGAATGGAACGGAGTTGGAAGAGGTAGTCGGCTTGGAGGATGAAGTGGTCGGAACGTCAGTCTTCTTCTCCCCCTCGGACCGAGCACTGTCGAAGAAGGAAGTTTCGTTCTTGTTGAAAACGACTTCCCGCTCGACCGTAACCTTGTGCTTTCTTGGCCAGTATATCCGATAGCCTTTGCTTTCACCATCGATGCCTACGAACTTCCCTTCTAAGGCTCTTGCGTCAAGTTTGCCTGCGTCTCGTGCTTTAACGTATGCGGTACAGCCGAAGGGGTGGATCATGGATAGGTTTGGTTTATCACCAGTAGCAACCTCGAATGGCGTTGTGTTAGGTGGTAGCGCGCGGGTCGTAGCGCGGTTCTTGATATAGTTGGCGTAGTTGATGGCTTCTCCCCATAGCGATCTTGGTAAACCTGATTCGATGAGTAGCGCGCGTGTTAGTTCAACGAGCGTTCGGTTGAGTCGTTCAGAGATTCCATTTTGCTCTGGCGTATGGTGCGTGGTGAGCTCACGTGTGGTTCCTTGGCTCTTGAGGTGGTCGTTGAACTCTTTGCTGAGGTAGTCTCCTCCACGATCCGAAGCAAAGGTCCTGATACCGTTGGCGTCACGATGTTTCATGAGCCAGGCTTCGTAGAGCTTGTAGAACTTGAATGTCTCGGACTTTCGAGCCATCAGGAAGATGCGCGACTCACGGCTATAGCTGTCTGTGAAGGTAACCATGTAGCGCTTCCCATATATGGTGGCGACGCGCGATGGACCCCAGACGTCAGAGTGGACTCGTTCGCCATATGCCTTGGCTCGCGGAATGGTTCGCTTGCTTGGGAATGGGGCGCGCGTGATCTTGGCCTTGACACAGACATCACAGAACTCTGCTGTGGATCCTGGTTCAAGCTCTATGCCTTCAAGGACCTTCTTGTCCAGCATAGACTTGATGGCGGCGGGGGCTATGTGAGCCATGCAGCGATGGAGCTGCATCATTGTCATGCGGATGGGGGTAGCTGCGCTCGCGGTCTCGGCTGGCTTGCTCATGGCTTTGCTGGGTTCGACCAACTTGTAGAGGCCATTGATGTTCGGGATCTGGCCGATGACCTTGCGCTCTGGTCGTGGCGATAGTATCTTGCACATCCCGTCCTCGATCAGGATGGCGTACTTCGCTTTATCGAGTCGACCGCCGGAGATGAGGGTGAAGTAGAGGCCGGGGGAATAAAGGGTGTCCTTGAGGATTACCGTTGTGGACTTGTTCCCGTTGGGTAGCCGTAGTTCGACATCGCCCTTGGCTGTTGCTTGGAAAGTTCGTCCATCGGCGGCTCGGATTGGTCTCGGTTCGATCGCCGTAAACGTCTTGAAGCGTTCGCGATCAGGGCATAGGTGGGAGCTGGCGCCTGTGTCGAATATCGACTCGCTAGGTTTTCTGGTCGACGCGCTGGCCGCTGCTGTATCAACTACCTGCGGGGACTCTTCGACGGCTGGTTGAGCTACTACTGGCGCTTCGTCAGCGTCCTCGTTGTCATCCGTGGTCAGATCGGGTGCCGCAGCTGCAAGCGTTGCGCTAAACGCGTACTGGACAACCTCCTCGTCGTCCTCGTCCTTCTCGGTCGATGCCGCTGCGCTCTCCGAGTTCTTCTTTCCCTTGCCCTTGGACTTTGCCTTCTTGCCTTCCTTTGGGCCTCCAGGTGCCCAGCAGTCCCGGACGTAGTGGCCTCGCTTGCCACAGTTGTAGCATTCGACGTTCGCGGCTTTGCTGCCGTCGCCGTCCTTGATCTTGCCCTTGCCCTTGCCTCGCTGGCCTCGGGCTTTACCGTGGGCGTTCATTGCTGAGTCGTCGTCTCGCGATTTCATGAGCTCGCGATGCTCAAATTCCTGGATAACCTGCGAAATCAGCAGTTCCGAGGATAAATCTTGACTAGTGGCTATAGTAGCCGCGCTCAGCGAATTGATGATGGGGCGATACGAATCCGGTAGCGACGCGATAACCATCGCGACGAAATCCCTATCCTCGACGGGGCTATTCATGCCTGCGAGCGTTTCGCGTAGTCGGAGCATCTCCGTTAGATGCTCTTTCGCGTTATCGTCATCCCCGCAGCGCATCTCTTGCAGCTTGCGGCGGATGTCCACTTGATAAAGCTTTGACTTGTTTTCGTACTCGGCGCATACTGCTCGCCAGACGCCGGCCGCAGTCGGGATGGATTGGATCTTCAGTAGTAGTCGTGGGCTGACCGTTTCGTAGACCTGCTGTTTAACCATGTATTCGTGTTGCTCGTATTCATCAATCTTCTTTTCAGCCGCTTCCAGGGTCTCCGTGCTGAGCACGTTCTCGCTGGTATCAACGGCTTGACCCTCCTCGTTGTATCGAATCGGAGCGGGTGGCCGAGCTCTTCCGTCGACGTGGTGCATCAAGCCTCTTGCGCCAAAAGTGGCAGTTGCACCCGCTTTGTAATGAATCCAGTTGGATCCATCGTCTGCGAGTCTCGGGAGTTGGAAAAGTTTGAGGCCGTTGGAGTCTGATGAGTTGGACATGTTCGCAGGGCCCATAACCTATTGAAAGGTTATGGCAGCTCGCGCAGGTGGAGGGAATGAATCTGTATAAGGAATGACTCAGTACCTGGTAAGAGTACTGATATATGTAGCTGTACTATGTACCTGTATAAGGAATGACTAAGGAGTAGTTAGCGTATGCAATATAAACATGGGGACCATGTATCTACTCACCTCAGTACCTGGTAAGAGTACTGAGGTGCACTATCCGACGTGTACCGTAATTGTCCGCTATTGACCGTGGGATGATTACCTAAGTATATACAATGATGACTCGAGGTCAGTACGACTTGTTATTCCAACATGATACGCTAAGAGAGGCAGTCGTTTTATGGTTCCGCAGAGTACACGAAATGGATCCCAGGGTGTTTTTCCTTGAGACCTCAGGATGTGATCCAAAGAGCGAGTGGGATTATGAAGTTTTAGGAGGCCTGAATATCTGGGAGAGGGGCAAAGAGTATACACTAAGGTTGTTGTCGACATCGGATTAGACATGGTCCATGGTTATGTGTTGTGCCCTCTAAAGGATACGACACTTCACCCATATATCCCCTCTTTGAAGGCATAGTCAGTCGCAGCATACGAGGCGTTTAAACGGACATTAGGAGGGTATGCAAGGGCGAATCGGATTGCGAAGATAGGGGAGATCCCGACATCTGGGGAAAGGATGATTAATTTCCTGACAGAAAGGTCTTTGACGCAAATCCATATCATACTTAGAACATTTAGTTGTCAATCAGGCATTGATCTCTCAGAGGATATTACTCCAACACTTGTTCCCGCAGATCCATTCCTCTGAGCAAGAACATATTCAGGTTTACAGGTTTACAGCATCAATAAGCTAGAAGCTAGACGCGGTACACAAAACTTCGCCGGGGTATATATTGGTACAGCCTGCATCAAGATTGGGGTTGCTGCTAATCAGCGTAGCTACACTGATACCCGCAGCGCTGGCAATAGAAATGCAAGTATCACCGGACGCGACGACGTGAACGGTGTTGCAGTTCAAGCATGCTCGGCGGAGGCAGATCACCTAGACGTGAAATACGCCTCTC